>CAJNRD030001118.1:2968281-2983078 GCA_905319865.3 Cotesia congregata | reverse complement strand
AAAATGATGTGGGTACTTAAATGAAAGGTCTCGATGAGTGTAACATCGGGATGAGCTTATATCTCAAAAAATGTCTATAGTTCACGAGATACAAGGTCGTTTCTTAATTATGTAACTAATAGAGCTGGAGTATTTTCGAATGCAGCCTAAATATCTATCATTATAAATTAATTATTGATGCGAATGATATAAAACTTTGAAAAGGCACAAATTCAAGTCAAGCCCTTTTCAATTACACTTAATTTAACAAAAAAAAAAACAGATTTTATCATGTGACTATCCTGGAGCCAAATTTTTCTTATTCTCTTAATAATATAGATTATTATTATTAATTATTAATTTTTAATCTAATTAATAACTAATTTTTCAAAAATGTTTCTTGACCGAAAAATTGACATAAAAAAAATTATTTATTAATTTATTTAATTATTAATAAATTTTAAGAAAAAAAATAATTAATTATTAATAAAAAATTCTATATAAAATTACTAAAATTTAAAGAAAAAAAAGCAATTTTAAAATCTTCTCTAGAGAAGAATCGATCTTTTAGAATCTCGTGGATTTAGGAGTAGTTGCGTTGCGCAAATTTCGTTCACCGTCGAATCTTCTAGTCAGATATAGCACTACAGAGTACGTCGAAAACGAACTCCGACGCCCACTCGGCGTCGCGACGTCATCCACGAAACACGGCAAATGTGTTATGAAAAAAAAGCACGGTCAGTGTGCCGCGTGACTTAAGTCTGAGCACGTGTTTCCGGTCTACTGGAGTATATTATATATCGCGTTATATCATTTTCTCTTTTTATTTCTGTTTGTACTTTAATACAATTCTTCAGCTCTTTTTTATCTTTATCCTTCGGCTCCTTATTCTATACTACATTAATAATAAATGTGTCGTGTATAAATACGTCATATCCAATCGCTAAATAAATTGCTTACTGGCAATTTTTGCTACAGATGAGTCAGTGGTTTTTTTAAAATTAGTACCTGGATTGAATTGTGAATGTTGGACGTTCGCAAACCTAACAAGATAGGTAGAAAAAAGTAAGCAGTTTAGTTTGTAACTTATTTTTTTTTTTACTTCATTATTATTAGTAACGGTTTGCTGATTTTTATCTGTAATTGATAGTTGAGCTAAATTTGTTGTAAATAATTAAAGTTTAGAAAAATTAATAAGTTTATATCAAAAAATTATGAATTAAAATAATTTTTTATTAAGCTAAATTATTTTTTTTTAATTTTTATAAGAAATAATTAAAAATTTAATCAAATTGGAAGTTTAAAAAATTTTCTTTGAAAATTTTTAATTAATTTTTTTGATAAAAAAAAAAAATTTTTGGGAGACTAATTTTTATTATTATTATTATAAATAATTTGTTTAAAAAAAAAAAATTAAAAATGTACTAAATTGTAGATTTTTTCAAAAATTAATTGAAGAAATTTTTTTTTAATTAATAAGAAAATTAATTAATTTTTATTAAAATTTTTGGTAAATTAATTTGTAAAATAATTAGTAATTTTATTAAATATTTATTTAGACTATCGTTTTATTATTAAAAACTTAAATTGTTAAATTTTCTCGTTGTAGTAGACGTAGTAATAATTAATTGTTTTTTTTTCTTCATTGTCAGACAGTTTATGCTGGATATTTGAAGCAATTATTTTTTATAATTTACATACAGGTATATTTACGGAAGTCCTGCGGTCTATGGAATGCATAATGAGTAATAAATGCGTGCTCTTTTAATTAAGAATTTTGATGCCGTGACGACGTCGTCAAGCACGAGTAGAAAATCTTCACCGTTATGATTCACTTTATATATGTTACCTATGATGTGAATGAAGAAAATTTTATGAGCTAGAAGTTATAAATTGCTTAAAATTTTTCTAAATTCGTAATAAAATAAAGATACAAGTTTATAAAAGTAAACTTTATAAATTTTTTATCTAATAAAAATTTATAAATAAATTATTATTTATATCAAATTAATTATTATTATTATTATTAATATTAATTATTATTTATTAAAAAAAATTTTAAAACTGAGTTAATTAAAAACAAAACTGTAAATTCCTAAAATGAATTTAGTAAACAATCATAACATACAATTATTAATGAAATTTGAACATTTTATCGACATCAAGCTTACACCTTACTAGCTCAAGCATTGAATTAATAATTAAAAAAGCACCCTCGTATAAAAAACGACAGGTAGACGATAGCATCAGCAAAAAAATATCTGTTTAACGAAAATAAGTAAAAATAGTAATAAAAGGTATTGTATAGGAAGAAGAGCCCGTTGAAGCGAATAGAAACTAGGAAAAATTCCGGCGTGTTTAATCTCTCTTTAATCTACCCTTCACTCCAATCCACGTCTGTCTACCCATGGGCTTGAGCACAAAAATCGACGAACACTCGGGTTGAATAATAAAGACTCCCACTAACACCCACTTTCCTATTTCTACCCGACAAATTAAAGTGTCCGCTGAAAAAATGTATCAACAGTGTAGTGTGTATAGTATTCCGTTGACAATCGTGAATCATTCCCCGACTGCGAGCAATAAATAAAAATAAATATTTTTATCTTCATCTTTATCTGGCTTTTTGTATTGTCTTCTTGAGCCTTTTCGCAACAACGGGTAAAATATTACCCAAAGGACCTAGTAATCTCAAGTTATCTATCCTTGTGTATTTTGTGGGCTCATTGTTGAATATTTTTTTTTTTTTTTACTATGATAGAAGGATATATTTGGATTGAGTGCGATTTTTTAATTTTCAAGTTTAAGTAATGGTTTTTTGGAAATTTTTTAAACAAATATATGCCGTTAAAATTATTTAACTGCATTCGAAAATTCGCTATCTCCAGATACATGATTAAGAAATTGCCTTGTATATTGAAAACTATTGACATTTTTAAAGAAATAAGTTCGCCCTGACATTACACTCATCGAGACCTTTCATTTGAGTACCCACATCAATTTTTCATATATTTATATATTTTATATATAATATATATATGTATATATGAAAAATATATCAAAAATGTATGTGGGTAGTCAAATGAAAGCTCTTGATGAGTGTAACATCAGGATGAGCTTATATCTTCAAAAATATCAATAATTAAGCAATGACCTTGTCATCCTCTCCACAATCCTTTCTCAATCCTTTCCTACCAATTATCCTGTTACGTGAATGTTGGAACGCTTCACGTAATAAATTATCCGTAACTCCTATTCTTTCCCGCTTCACAGCATTATTTATATTTATATTGTCCTTGTATCTTGTCAACTATTGACATTTTTAAAGATATAAGCTCATCCCGATGTTGCACTCATCGAGAGCTTTCATTTGAGTACCCACATGCATTTTCAGATATTTTTCATATATACATATATATAATATATATAAATATATGAGAAATTGATGTGGGTACTCAAATGAAAGCTCTTGATGAGTGTGACATCGGGATGAGCTTATATCTTTAAAAACGTCAATATTTAAGGAAGTACAGTGCAATTTTACCAAATTCGTTATTTAATGAAGCAAAATTTTATTTAATTTTGATTTTTCATAAGTTAAATTTGTATTAAAAATAATTTTTGATAATAAATTATACAAAATATTATTATTTCCCGAATTATTTAAATTTTGACTATTAATTTCAATTTTTTGAATCACCTTAATTGATTTCAAGTATTCTAAATTCGGGTTTTACAAGTAAATTTTCTATTTTATGAACTTTCTTTATAATAAAACAAAAAATGCCCATTAATAAACAAAAATTGTCAACTAGTCGTCAAGAAACTATAACTCAGACTCAGATAAAAGCCCCAGTTATTGAAAACCGCGGAAAGTAATGAGAAATGTGTGTCAGGAGATAAAAGCGCGGACACAAAGATGAATTTTAAAGTTTAAAAGTGTTTTTATTTTTTATTTAAAAAATAAAATAGTAAAAAGTTCCCATTTGCTTGTGCAAACTGTTCGTCCAATGGCGTATGTATTTCTAGCAAAGGGTCAAAGGTGCAACGCTTCAATGGGACCATTAGAACTCTGTAATAGATCCCTTTTGCTTCTAGAGAAAAGTTATACGATCTAGCAAAGATAAAAAAGAAAAAAATCTGAAAACTAAGAAAAAGATTTTTTTAAACTATCTTGAGGCAAAGACTTTTCTCCAGTCTATGGATTATTTTTTTATCCGTATGAAAATAAATCTCAAATGAGTGGAAAATGATGGAGGATAATCGTTGAGTAAAAAAATGTAATTTATACGCTTGGAAAAATCCGTAAAGTACCGCGGGCTAGGTTATTACTCATCTCATCTTAAAATTACATAATTGCAAATTTAAATTTTATATATGTATAAAAATTATACTCATATCACATCTTATTTTTAATATGAAGGATATTATAGCCTCGGGTGTAGCGCGTGGGATGAAATGACAACTTCTGGTTTATTGATCAATATTAAATCTGACGTTATATTCTCTGGAATAGAACTATGCTACTTATACTTATACTTGCCGTCCTGATCCTTCAATCCTTCATGTCACCCCCGCTGTCTGGGGCAATTAATTTCAACAGATAAATTACAGACAATCACATTAACCTCCAGACACTGTTTAGCTCTTTGTATTGGTTTAGTTCTCTGTCTCTTTTTATTTATAAAGATTTCTTTGAAAATTAATGCATCTCAGATTGATTAAATTTTTATTTTATTATAATTAGCAGTACATAGTTTATATAATTAAATAATTGAGTGGACGGAGTTCGATAAGGCTTACAATGAGTAATCATTTGTATAAATATATAAAAAAAATTATTTTACTATGGAGATAATATTATTATGATATTAAGTAGTATGAAAATAATTAACTAGGGATGTAAATAATGCATTGATTTTTTTTATTTTAATTTTAGATGAAAATAAGTTTGATTATTTGTGCTTGGATTAATTTTTTAAGCTCAATATTTTTATTTATGTTGCCCCCTATGAAAAAAAAATATATGTCGAAATATATAAGTATATAAAAAATATGTATAATAAATATATTTTTAATAATTAACTTTTGGCTGATTTTAAGATATATTTTATATATTTTAGATATATTTAGAATATATACTAAAATACATGGCTAAAAATATAAAAAAAATATATTTAGAATATATAAAATATATATGAAAATTGGCCAAAAGTTAGTTATTAAAAATATATTTCCTATACATAATTTATTTATATATTTTTTATAGATTTTGAATATATTTAAAATATATTTTTTATGTATTTCGACAGATATTTTTTCAATATATTTTTTTCATGGGGGATTATTAATTATAAAATTTTAATTTTTTGTAAAAAATAATTTATATTGAACTTTAATTTACAAATTATTGTTACCAATTTTTTTTTGATAATTAATTAGGCAAAATATTAGTATTAAACATTTAATTTTTTATGAAAAATTAGAAATTTTTTGGATTAATCATTTAATTTCAATAAAAATTTTCTTAATCCTTAAATTTGAAATTTTTATAAGTTATATTTTTAATAAAAATAATTTTTGACAGTTAATTATTGAATTTTCATTAATAAAATATTTTTCAACTATTAAAAACCATCAAAGTAATTTTAAATACAAAATTTTATAATTACTCACTAATTTTAAATTTCTAATTAAAAAATAACAATAATCAATGCATTATTTATCCAATAAAATATTAAAAAACCCACAAGATTCAATAATAAAAAAAAAGTATAAAATAACATTTAAAAAAATTGTAATAAATTATAACTTAAAAAAATTATTGATATAAAAAGTAATTAGGTGTTTGATACACAGGAAATTTTTGTAAATAATAATTATTAGGCGGAGTAATTGGATATACCGGAGCAAAGTTCATAAAATTTTTATTATTATAATTATTATTGGATGCATTACCTGGCCATAAACTCGGTAGCTTATAAAGCGCGCTTCCAACCGCAAGGGGATGATGGAATGAATTGTAATTATTCATTCTCGGAGTTGATTTCGGTGGTGGATTGGCTCTGATGGTTGCTGGAATTTGTTGTGGGAGATTTCCATTAACTGAAGGCCTGTACCGATATTGTACAGGTGCAGCAGTCGCATTTGTTGAATTTTTGGCCAATTCTTCTGACAAACCGATAAAGTTATCACCGAATCTTTTGCTCTGTCCATCGCTTTGGGTCTAAATAATTTCATTAGTTGAGATTAGCCTAGAATTTTTACATTACAAAATTTCTGATACTTAAATTTTAATTAAGGCAAAAAAAAATAATTACTTTTTGTTGTTGGTTGTTCGGAAGCTGCTGTCTAGTTTGCGTGAGATTGCGGATAGAACTGTCTGACATTTTCGAGATATCATCGGTCACTGTGTAATCTTCCGAGTGAGAAGTCGAAAGGACTTCGTTTGGATATGATGGAAAGCTAGGCATAACGTTTTGGTAAAAATTTTTACAAAACGATTTTATTTCTTTGTTGTGTTTTGATGGGTGATGCTGGTCGATGATTTCGTAATCTTTGCAAATTTCTAAGGGATTTCCAACTATCATATGTTCTGATGAACTTGCTGCACGCATATCTGTTAATAATAATAATGATTGTTATTATTAAAGAGGATTTATTATTTTTTAAGGCAACTACCCGATTCACTTAGAAATAATGGTGAAAATAATTAATAAATAAAAATTGAATAGTCTTTAAAAAATAGCTTAAAAAATAATAAATCCTCTTTAATAAGTAAAATCACCGATTTCAGTAATATTTCTAAAATAATAATAATAATTTGAAAAAATTCTTATTGTTCAATTCTAATAAATTGAAATTCTATGTTTTAATTAGCAAATTATCAAACTTAATTTAAAAAATTCTTCATTCAAACAAAAAAAAAAAAAACAGTAATTTAAAATTCTTTTTTACCCAAAAATTAATTTAATTTAAAAAATATTAAAATAGACAATTTATTAATAAACAATTGAAAACAATCACAAAATTTTTGATTGAAGAATTTACAAGATTAATTTATTCCTTCTAAAAATTTTTCATTTGAACAAAAAGCAAAAAAAAAAAACTTACTCGCCACCACATTGTCAGTAAAGCTCTCCGTTGAATTTAAGGTCGAGTTCTGGGCCAATGAGCCCCCGAAAGATTTTTTATCAGATGTTTTTTCGTCGCTCCTAATATTGAGTTTTGAAAAAGCTCCTCCGGGTCCCGAAGCTGAGCGTCTTTCAAGCTGCAAAATAAAAACTGTTAAAATTTGCGTTATTTTTCGAACAACCTACAAATTTTAAACTCTCTACAAAAAAACTTACATTTTGATAATCCTTGAGCTTGATAATTTGGTAGCCTTGCGCTTGAAGCGCCTGAAGATTGGCGAGTGGAGATCGGTGAAATCTGTTGGCCCACTGGTTCTGAGGAAAAGGTGCCCAAGCGTTCTGCGGAACCGAAATCGGAGTCATCATTTGTGGCACTCCGGTTGTTTTATTCTGCAACATTTCCCTTATTTTCTTCGCTATTTCTTCATTTAGCTGTTTGTTTAGCTGAAGTTGCCAATTTACAGAATCCACCCACGGTTTTTGCGGTTGAAATAAATTCGATCCAGGCACTCCCATTCCAAATGGTCCAAGTTGATCATTTGATCCAGGTTGGGGAGATAGAATAGGTCCATTTTGATTGCTGAATTTCGGCTGTCCAGGAATAGACAACTGTCCAAATGGTCCTTGTCCTTGTCTTTGACCTTGACCAAAAACTCCTGGTTGAACAGCAATTCCAATTTGGTCTTGCGGAATTGGTCCAGGTTGTTGAGGATGATCAAAGTGGTTAGCAAATCTAGGCTGTCCAGGAATTAATAATGGTCCAGATTGCATAGGTTGTCCTGGTCCAGGTTGTCCATAAGTTCCAGGATCAACATTGATTCCAATTTGGTGCTGATCAAATGCTCCAGGTTTTAGAGGATGATCAAACTCAGTAAGAAATCTCGGCTGTCCAGGAAAGGGCAATTGTCCAAATGGTCCAGGTGGTCCTTGTCCTTGTCCATAAATTCCTGGTTGTACAGCTATTCCAATTTGGTCTTGTGGAATTGGTCCAGGTTTTAGAGGATGATCAAACTCAGTAAGAAATCTCGGCTGTCCAGGAAAGGGCAATTGTCCAAATGGTCCAGGTGGTCCTTGTCCTTGTCCATAAATTCCTGGTTGTACAGCAATTCCAATTTGGTCTTGTGGAATTGGTCCAGATTTTTGAGGATGATCAAAATTATTAGCAAATCTAGGCTGTCCAGGAATTGGCAACTGTCCAAATGGTCCTTGTCCTTGTCCTTGACCAAAAACTCCTGGTTGAACAGCAATTCCAATTTGGTCTTGTGGAATTGGTCCAGGTTTTGGAATATGATCATATTTATTAAATTCAGGAATATTTGCTTGCCTAAATAGTCCAGGTTGATTGTAAAAATTAGGTGATAATTGATGTGGAGATCCAGGAAAAAATGCAGGAACAGCTCCAACTGTAAATGTTCCTATCAGCAGGAATGCCTAATGATTGTAAACAGAAAAAAATGAAGGATTTAAAGTATAAATAATGAATATAAGCAAAATTATTGATATGATTTAATTGTAAGTTTATAGATTGAAACTGTCAATAAGTGTACTATTATATATAGAGGAAATAATCTCTTACCAATGAATGGAATACGATCTTCATAATGTTCTGTTATCTTTGCGAAGTTGTATGTAAGACTGGCACTGTGCAACTGGCACTCGTCAGTCCGATAAATTCAAGTTTCAATTTGCTGACTAAAAAGTCTCAAGTTTCATCGCCACCTCCAACTTATTTAAAGAATAAAAGTATTTCCCAATTGAATAAAATGTAAGCTTTTTAATTTAGTGTCGATTGTTTTTAAGGGGAATGTTTGCTCATCGGTTTTTTCGTAAATTGAAAAAGATTTTAGGGGATACTAAAGCAAGATTTAAAAAAATCTATCTCAGTATTTTCGAGGCGGTTTATTCCTCAAAGGCCAGACGTCTTCCAGACCGTAAATCCCTCTTGAATAAAAAGCTATGTTAACATATTCATCCAAATAACTTTTACATTTATACTAACGTTTATTATCTTTATTTTTTATTTTTACTATTTTATTTTTTGGTGCTTTCTGTCATCCTTCTTCGCTGATTAGCTAAATATCACCGACCTCGTTATTTTTATGCATTCCTACACTTTGCGACAAGTCAGCATAAACTGCATCAACAAAAATACTGCTAAATTTTGTTTTTTTAAACCCAGCAATGTTTCGCAATCACATTTTTTAGTAACCAAATTTTTTTTAGTAAAGCAATCTTTAGTAAAACCTCATTAATTTGTTTAAAAAAAGCAATTTTTTTTTAAATTAATAGTTTTGATGATTTATCAAATTTATTCTTAGAAAAAAGTATTTATTTGAAAAGTATATTGTAAAATATTTTACATCTAAGTTTTTATTGTCTTAAAAGTCAATTTTGAAACAAGTCTATCACATCTGAGCACATAAAAAACTTTTAGAACGACTTACTCTCTTGAAACTTTATCTTAGAGCTTGAACATCTGAGTGATTGATTTTATTTCTTGCACAATTGAAGCTTTTTTTGAGAAATCATTTTTATCTGTTGTAAAAAATGTTGTATTTTTGTGAAAAAGATTATTTTAATGATTTTCAGTCAGTACTTAATGCTCTATCTCTAGATACATAATTAAGAAATTACCCTGTATCTCGTGAACTATTGACATTTTTAAAGATGTAAGCTCATCTCGATGTTACACTTATCGAGACCTTTCATTTGAGTACCCACATGTATTTTTGATATATTTTTTGTATATACATATATATAAATATATGGAAAATTAATGTGGGTGCTCAAATGAAAGGTCTTGATGAGTGTAACATCGAGATGAGTTTATATCTTAAAAAATGTCAATAATTAAGAAACCTTAGTCAGTAATTAAGATGACCTTTTATCTTGTGAAATATTGACATTTTTAAAGATATGAGCTCATCCCGATGTTACACTCATTAAGACCTTTCATTTAAGTACCCACATCAATTTTTCATATATTTATATATATTATTATATATATGTATATATGAAAAACATATAAAAATGCATGTGAGTACTCAAATGAAAGCTCTTGATGAGTGTAACTTCGGAATGAGCTTATATCTTTAAAAACATCAATATTTAAAAAAGTACAGTGCAATTTAACAAATATCGTGTGATATATTGACATTTTTAAAGATATAAGCTCATTCTGATGTTACACTCATCAAGACCTTCCATTCGAGTACCCACATCAATTTTTCATATATTTATATATATTATATATATGTATATATGAAAAATATATCAAAATACATGTGGGTACTCAAATGAAAGCTCTTGATGAGTGTAACATCAGAATGAGCTTATATCTTTAAAAACTTTAATAGTTAAGAAAGTACAGTGCAGTTTAACAAAAGTCATTATTTAATAAAGCAAAATGTTATATATATTATATATATGTATATATGAAAAATATATCAAAAATACATGTGGGTACTCAAATGAAAGCTCTTGATGAGTGTAACATCAGAATGAGCTTATATCTTTAAAAACTTTAATAGTTAAGAAAGTACAGTGCAGTTTAACAAAAGTCATTATTTAATAAAGCAAAATTTTATTTATGTACAGTTGACAACTCACGGCAGTCACATAGTGACTGCAAGGTTGCTAGTTTAATATTAATTTTTTTTAACCCGTATAAAAAATTAACTAATAAACCCCAGGTGCAATTGCACCTGTTTAGAATTTTGTTTTACTAGAAATAAAAAAAAAAATTACATCATCAAATTAACTAAAAAAATCAGCATACACTAATCTAAAAGCAATCGTATCAATTCCAATAAATTAGATTACTAAATCATAAAAATAATTTTCAGGTTGCGGATTCGGTACGTGATGCCGGCGGCGCACCTGACGCTGCGAGAAGAGGACGTGGTGCGACTGACCCTCGAGTTTCTTCACAGCCGTGACCTTCACATCACTCAGCTCTCACTAGAACGGGAGACTGGCGTGATAAATGGTCAGTACAGCGATGACGTTCTCTTCCTACGTCAGCTGATTCTGGACGGACAATGGGACGACGTGCTGGAATTCATCCAGCCGTTGGAGGCGCTTCCAGATTTCGACATGAAGAAGTTCACCTACTCGATCCTGCGTCACAAGTACGTCGAGCTGCTCTGCATAAAGTCCGAGGCGAACATCATCGCCGGTGCCAATGGGAGCGTTGACAATGCCGTCGAGGAGGTCGTTAAAGTCCTCAGCGACCTGGAGAAAGTAGCGCCTTCCAAAGAAGAGTACAGCAGCCTTTGCCTGCTGCTCACGCTCCCGCGGTTAACAGATCACTTGCAGTACAAAGATTGGAATCCGAGCAATGCTAGAGTTCAGTGCTTCAGGGAAGTCCACTTGTTGGTTGAAAAATTCTTACCTGGTGATCGCAAGTCTGATCCAAGTCATCCCGTTGCTTCGGCTAAAAATGACCGGCTTATTCAATTAATCATCAAGGGCATTCTTTATGAGTCGTGTGTTAATTATTGTCAAGCTAAGGCTACTGGATCTAAGGAGAGTGAACAGGTTAGTAATTATTTGCACACTGTTATTAACTTTTTTTTTCTTTGCTCATTTTTAATTTACATTCAATTATGTTGATGTGTTACTTTGCCTAGAAAATAATTTTAACAATTTCTTTTAAACTGAAATAAAATTTATAATGACTTTGTAAACTAATTAAAAATTAATTTAATTCAAAAAAAATTCATAAGCCAAGAATATAATATTGAAGAATTTGATTAACTTTATGTGAGAAATTATTTTTAATTCAATAAATTTTACTTGATTCAAGATAATTAAATTTTTCAAAACTAGACACTTTGCAGTCATTAATTTAAGTGACTTCCGTGATTTTTGAAGTATAAATAGATAAAATTTTATTTTATTAAATAATAACTTGTTAAATTGCACTGTACTTTCTTAACTATTGACGTTTTTACCGATATCAGCTCATCCTGATGTTACACTCATCAAGAGCTTTCGTTTGAGTACCCACATCACTTTTTCATATATTTTTCATATATACATATATATAATATATATGATATATAAATATATCAAAAATTGATGTGGGTACTCAAATGAACGGTCTCGATGAGTGTAACATCGAGATGAGCTTATATCTTTTATATTGTATCTTATTGTATTTATATTATATCTTTAAAAATGTCAATATTTCACAAGATAACGATGTCATTTCTTAATTATTGATATTCTTTAAGATATAAGCTCATCCTGATGTTACACTCATCGAGAGCTTTCATTTGAGTACCCACATGCGTTTTTGATATATTTATCATATATACATATATAAAATATATAAAATATATAAATATATGAAAAATTGATGTGGGTACTCAAATGAAAGGTATTGATGAGTATAACATCAGGATGAGCTTATATCTTTAAAAATGTCAATATTTCACAAGATAAAAGGTCATTTTTTAATTATGTATCTAAAATAATTTTATTCTAAAAAAATATTAATATGTGTACATGATTATCAATAAATTTCGTAGACAATATTGATACAATATAACTAATAAATAAATTTAATTCCAGGTTGAGATGAGTTTCTCGCGATTGCTAGACGGGTCAGTAGGGTTCAGCGATTCGGATTTAAGTTTGCTATCTTGGCTCCAAAGTATTCCGCCAGAAACGTTTGCGGTTCCGTTTGCCCAGAGGACATTGAACGTGGACGTAGAAAGACTGGAGAGACCATCCTTGGAGACCTCGTGGACTGAGCACATGCTGATAACGCCAATAAAGCCAAAGACCTTCCCACACAGCGCGATGCCATTTACCAGGCCGCGTTCTGCTGCTGATATGATGTCAAGAAGTCTTGTACCAGCTCTAGAAGCCGGTTTGGGACCTCGCAGCCCAGGGCCTAAAAATACAACTCTGCCGTCAGCAGCACTAATGGCGTTGTCAACCGGTGACATAAATCCTATGTCTCGATCATCCTTCGCTAGTTTTCACTTAACCGGGTTCAAAAATAACAAAATAATGAACACCAGCGTCGACAGGCTTTTTGAAAACGAAGGTGACGTCTTTCTCAGCTCGAGTTACGCCGAGTTCCAGCAGCAGCTACCGTCAATCCAGGAAACCATCGCTAATGCGCAGGCGAACACAGCTGCGAGAGCACGTGGACAGTCTCAGAGTCCAGAAGGTAATTTTTTTTGTGTCTTTTATTAATACTAACAATCTTGCAGTCATTATGTGAACTATAAATAAATAAAATTTTGCTTTATTAAATAATGAATTTTGTTAAATTGCACTGTACTTTCTTAAATATTGACAATTTTAAAGATATAAGCTCATCTCGATGTTATACTGATCAAGAGCTTTCATTTGAGTACCCACATGCAATTTTTATATATTTTTCATATATACATATATAATATATATAAATATATAAAATATATGAAAAATTGATGTGGGTACTCAAATGAAAGGTTTTGATGAATGTAATGTCAAGATGAGCTTATATCTTTAAAAATGTCAGTAGATGACAAGATAGCAATGTCAGTTCTTAATTATTGATATTTTTAAAGATATAAGCTCATCTTGAAATTACATTCATCGAGAGCTTTCATTTGAGTACCCACATGCCTTTTTGATATATTTTTTATATATACATATATATAATATATATAAATATATGAAAAATTGATGTGGGTATTCAAATGAAAGGTCTTGATGAGTGTAACATCAGGATGAGCTTATATCTTTAAAAATGTCAATAATTTATGAGATACAGGGTCATTTCTTAATTTAACCATAAAAACCTTATCATATAAATACACTGGCCACAAAATTTTGCTTATTCTTTTAATAATATAAATATATATTGAATATGTTGGATATTATTTATTGATGATATTAATTGTTTTAGGACACAAAACAAATCCCTCGTCAGCATCTACTCCAGAAAGACGTCTACCAGGTCGTGAATCACCCGCATTGTCTACCGCAAGAAGCTCACGACGCGATTCTTTGGCTGACAAACCAACTGGCGTTGCTGCTAAAATACCAGAGCCTACTGTGATACCCGCACGCGGTGTTATTGCCGGTGATAATCTTGATCAAAGCTACAATGGTGATTTATTTAAAGAGTATCAAAAACAAAAACAGAAGTTACAAGAAACAATTCAACAAAAGGAACGTGAGCGTGATGAACTTGTTAGACAATTATCTGCTCCTATTTCTGCTCAGTTGGTTGACAATAGACTTCAAAATGAAACGTAAGTATTTTTATTATTTATTAATCTATTTACTTCTTAAGAAATCCGATTGCTGACTCCAATTAAAAAAGGATAAATTTTATTAAATGATGAAATTTTTAAAGTTAATTAATTAATTTAATTAAAATCGATTTTTTTAGTGAAATTTAGTGTCATTACAAAGGTTTTGACTTTAGTTTGTGCTTTTTCAAGGTTTCATATCATTCTCACCGATGGTCAATTTATTATGATGAGTATTTAGAATGCATTCGAAAATGCTCTATCTCTAGATACATAATTAAAAAATTACCTTATATCTTGTGAACTATTGACATTTTTGAAGATATAAGCTCATCTCGAAATTACACTCATCGAGACCTTTCATTTGAGTACCCACATTCATTTTTCATATATATATATATATATATATATATATATATATATATA
>CAJNRD030001118.1:2923424-2949960 GCA_905319865.3 Cotesia congregata | reverse complement strand
GTGCGTCATATTGTGTATTTCAATTTTTTTAAGTCCTAGTAAATAGATTTTACGAATTTAGTTAAAAGTAAAATATTTTGCAACCGCGCACACTAAATACGTTCCAAAATTGGTTTTTTAATTTTTAAATTTACAACAAAATTTTTTTTTAATTTCCGAAAATCATAAACAATCATATCGGTTACTTGGATTTTTTAATTTTTTTATTTTATATCTTTTTGTAAAGAAAAAAACTAATTTTTTTTTCTTAATAGTCTTATGAACGTGGACTTGGCGCGATTTTTTTTACAGTGAAACTGTTTTTGTTCGAATAGTATTATCAATATTATTTAAAAAAAAAAAAATTTTTTTTTATTCAAGAAATCTACTTCCATTTCGGCTGCCAAATGGTCATTTTTTGATTACACCTTCACAAGGTTTATTATCATGTTTTTATTTATTTATTAGTTTATTTACGTTTAATATTTATTTATTATGTTAATTAACTGAAATAGATATCTAGTTTTCGTAAGACTGTATAATTGACAAGTGCTTACAGTTCATCAAGGTAAACAGCAATCTACGTAGACTGTCGCGTAGGTGTCACATAAACTTTAATTTCTGGAAATTCTACTCATTGTAATCCGATATTACCGTTTTGCTCTGTTCAGTTATTTCGCTGTTTGTCAACATATCATAGTTTGCGTGACAATTACTCGTGACCTTGCTCTCTAAAAGCAAAGAAGTCAAACAAAGTTTTCCTCTCACGTTTTAATCACTGATCTTGTAACTACAATTATTTTCTGCTTTATTTTCATTATCTCAACTATCATTATTATGACTAAATTATGATATAATTATCAATTACTGCTTCCGTAATTATCCTGACCAGTCATGCTCTAAATATATTTTTATTCCAAATTTCAATTGCAATCTTAACAGAAATTGCTCCTACCTCAGAAAATTAATGTCAATATTTATTATTAAAAAAAAAAAAAATATTCACTTCAATTCATGTAATTTGTGATGCAATAACGCGATAGAAAAATTACAACATTTTAAAGCACTGTATTAAGTAAAAGCAATATACTCGTTTATTTACTTAGATATTCATATTCTTGTAAAAAATTAATGTATGCACACGAATGCGATAAAATCTTAAGTGCTCTATAAACTGACTTACTTTTTTTCTGCAATTTATTGATTGATCTCAAGTAAATTATTCTAATCTTTATTCATTATCTTAATTGATTTTTTTTTAAACTAATTTATGACTAAAAATAGAGTTATTTAGTTTTATGAAGTATCTTGCATGAAATTCTCGATAAATTTCACTAAGCTTAGTGGTATGAAGATATTTAAGGTCTCTCTATTTCCCCTAAATTCCAATCTAGCAATATTCATCCTAAATTCCGTCTAATTAGATCTAAATTCTCAAGAATTAAAATATTAATGTCAAAAAAAAATTAGATAGATTTTGAATTTTGTCATTTTACAATACTTTAACCAATAAAAATAATATTTTGAACAATTTCAATTACTTCTTTTTAAGCTTATCAATAAAATGAGTCTAAAAAAAAATTTTTCTTTTATATATCAATTTTTGCATAAAAAAAAATATTAATTTTTTTTAAATTGTAAAAAAATTTTAATATACAATCATGTGATTAAAAAAAAATTTTTTTAAAATAGAATAATTAAAAAATATAAATTTTTCAATTAGTTAGTTATGAGTTTTATTTGTATCACAATTATGCGTTTTACAAAAATAATTTAAATATTAAATATTACATTTTACATACAATAATATTTTTCTTACAAGCTAAAGTCACCACATTCATATTACATATTATATATTTAAATTTTTCAATTTTTAACACAAAAAAAAAATACAGTGACCGTGGAACTAAACATTAAAAAAAAAATAAATCAATATCAAATCAAATTGAATGATTATTTACTCAATTAATCTCCCGAATAGCAAGCAAAAAGGTTAAAATAATAAACGTATTCCTCACACTCAATTAACCAGTCAATAAAGCGAAAATCATTTAATTTTGACCTACTCAACATTCCTCAATAACAAAACTTCTCCGATACGACCTACTTTTTACAATTAAAACCCGTAAATTTAAATTCATCATTACAGTATCTAGAGTAATATAAAGTACTCTCATTTCTCGGGATAAAAATTATTATTAACACTAAAAAAAAAATTTATTTGAAGTAAATAATTGTAAAGAATTTAATCTTTTTGATATTTGAGTAGCAAAATTCTTATAATAAGAAATTCTTCTTGGTTTAAGTAAATTTAACTTGATGCAATAATTTTTGTATTGATTCAAGTCTATAAAAGTCTTTAAAATTTTTTTTATTATTTTTTTTTATGTTTACCTACTCGAATAATTATAAAGAGATTGATGCAATCCGAATATGTTATTTAATTTTTTTTATTGGTTATTTTGTCATTAAAAAAATAATTTTAATAACAACTACTTTGTAAAGATTATTAATCCTGTTAATGGCTACAGCTGTTGGGTTTGGTTGCTTATAAATAAATAAATAAATAAAATTATTTTCTTGGTTCAAGAATTTTTCTCTTGATTCAAGTTAATTTTTTTTTTTTAAGTGTATTTATTATAGTCTTCTTCACCAAATGTTACCAAAAACGCATCTAATATCCAAGTACAATAATTTTGAAAATAACCACCTATTAAATGAAATAGTAAAAAATATTTAAGTACCCCATACATGCAAAAGGTTGTGCATGTAGAGTATGTAGAGTATATGCACAGAGTGAACGTTCTGTTTGAATTGGCTTAGTATTATATTAGCTCGAGGGCCTCACACGATTATCACGAGCAGCATTCCATTCCAACAACAGTCTCTTCAGATATAATATTCTTTTCTCTGCATAACACTGTAGCATACCTAACCATGCCATGCTTTTCTGCTTTGACTCACAACTTAAGTGATATGAGTAACATACTAACACTATAGTATTCAGTAACCAGTGTTCCGTCATATAATATAATACATTGATCCTGAATTAAAATCAAACTGCATACACGTAAAATGTTACTCACATTACATTACATCTTATCTATCTATTTCTCTTTATTTATTTCATTTCCACTTCTTATTCCGCCGTATGACCCGTTACTACTTTTATTTCACTTGTATACTTTATACTTACCAGCAGTACTAGTACAGTGCACATAAGACTGAAGCATGTCTGGCAAAAGTCGGTCAGAGCCTCACAACAGGCTCCATTTTTTTTGCCGCAATGAAAATGACCTGGAATTTTTATTTTCCTTTAATGATTATCATTAATAATCGTTTTTGTCGCAAATACAAAGACACTAATCTCCGGGAATTTATACAATGTAACGTGAGACTAAAATCTCTTCTCATAAATGACACATAATTTTTGTCATTTCTTCTTTTGATAATAATTGTTTATTAATTATGAGACAAAAATTTCTAATTATTGATTGTGCGGTGTGCAAATTTAATGTACGAGATATTTTATTTTATTTATTAAAATTCAAATGACGTTACTATTTTCAACTCATCCGTATAATATATGAGTGCTCTATATAGTTAATTAATTAATATAAATATATGGATAGAATTTTTAATTTATGTATTTTCTTCACTGACCAAGTAATATAAATTTAATTTATTACAATGAATATAATTCATGACATAAATAGGTAATATTGATTTATAAAAAATATAATAATAATAATGACTTAAATTTTTTTGTAATTATTTTTGGTAAATATTTACAAGTTAATTTTTATTTTTTTGAACGAAATTTCTATTTTATTTTATTTTTTTTTTTTTAAATGAAAATGTAATTATTGTAAATTGCCGAGGGCGTTTCTTTACAAATAAATAATTGAGCAAAGTTAAGTTGAAATATAGATTAAAAAATGAACAATTTAAAAAAAAAAAAAGTTAATTATCACGATATTACAAACTTTCAAAAAAATTTATAAATTTTTTTGAAAATTATGATATTCAACTTTTTTTCTGTTAATTGTTCGTTTTTTTATGTACTTAAAAAAAAGATGAAATAGAATTTTTATCCAATAATCCAACTTTTGAAAGCTGTCAAAATCTTTTATTTTTCTTTCACGACACTTTTTATTATAAATCCGCCGTAAAAAGAAGCAGATTCATAAAAAACAAATTGGAAAATTTTTTTTATTAAAAAATTGACATTTAAAACTTTTCTTTTTCTCTTTTAATTATTCTACTTTTGATTAATTATAAGAAAAAAACTACAAAATTGTTCTAAAAAAATTCTAACAGTAATTTTTACTCCTAAAATTAAAATGAAGAGTAAAATACTACTCTAATTTTTTCCAAATTTTCAGGGCAAAAAACCTATCGAAATCTTTATTTTTTCCTTGCACGACATTTTTTATATGCGCCGTAATTAAATTTTTAATTAATTTTTCACCTATAGATATGGCCAAAAATAAATTTGACTCCACTTGTAAATAATTACCTTATTTTATAATTATTATTATTGTTGAAAAAAAAATTTGCAAAATATTGCACAGAAAAAACTTAAAATTCTTCCAATGTTCTATTTAAAAAAAAATTTTGTTTTCTTAATTTAATTTTTTAATTAAGATACAAAAATATATTACTTTTATTATTACTCTATAAACATAAAGATAAAAATCTTCACCAAAATACATAAAAATTTCTTGCAATAATTCTTAATCAATAAAAAAATCGATAACCACTCTCAACAAACAACAAAAATAAAAAAAATCCACTGAGTAGCTGAAAGCCTTGCAAAGAAACAATGTATCCAAAAATAACTCAACAATACCTCGGAAAAAGCAACCGAAAAGGAAAAGTACCTCATCATCATATTAATTACCTTCCTCCCTTTATATTACCCCGCATAACAATAATTTCGCCGGACAAAAAACCCATAAGTTTGACCTAATAAGGAAGAAGCCTACAGCAAAACAACGTGTGATCTGTACTGGTGTCTGGTGGGGACCCAGAGCTCTTAAAGTTAACTCACACAACTCTCCCTTCCTTTTTCATATTAATCCTCTCTCTTCTCTCTATGCCATCCACCATCCAGTTACATTATGTTATGTTAGTATCCATTCAGTCGCGTTAAGCACTACGGTCTTTAGAGCATACGCTCTTTTTATGTAGCATTAGATCCAATCTTCCATCAAACGTATCAAAAGCTTCAACCTAAAAACTGTGTAAAATCCAAGTGATAGTTTTTAAAGTAGTTCATTTTAATTTAATTCGGTCAAATATGTCCTCGATGCATCAACAAGCGGCGATACGTCGCTTGGAAGCCTTATTCAGAGATGTGAAACTAGAGCAAGATTTATCAAAACCCCCGAGCGTGAGCAAACTGGAGCGCAAAATCGACAGGTGCTGTGACATCCATGGAAAACATTTCAAGGAAAATTGTACAAATCGTCGCGGCTCTTTGAGCATGTTGTACCCCTTAAGGACTAACAACAACCTCACTTTAGGACGAAGAAGCTCCTTGGGAATTTCTTCGACATCTTCGCTATTATCTGGGACCTCAACCTCGAATTTGGCCAAAAAAGAGATCCACCCTTCGTCTTTTCCAAGCACTTTGCGGCGCGATCCTCTCGCGGCTTCAACAGGTGCGATAAATCACCACTTCAAGAGGGATAATTACTCCGCTTTAATGGGAATGGGATCCAGAAACGAATCTTCGCCGTTTATCAGCTCCAGTTTCCAAAAAAAAGAATCCTACGCGCCGCTAAGACGTGATTATGTCGCTAAATCGATGACAAGTCTCCAGAGACCTGCGATAAGACGTGACTCCCTGGAATTAGATACTGAAAGGAGTAATCATTTGGGAAGTATCTTTGGCACCTCAGTGGATGTTGTGGATTCTCCCAGGTCGACCAGTGTCGATTATCACGTCAGTGCTAGGAATATCTCTAATTCTAATGGGAATTTAAAGAGTTGCTTGGCTGGCTCTAATGGGAATTTAAGGAGCAATTTGAGTGTTACTCTTAAAAGCGACCCGCTTCATGGATCCAATGGAAATGTTAGGAAAGATAAATTGGGGGTCTCAGGGACTGTGGGGAATTTTTATACTCCAAGGAGAAGTTCTGTTGAGAGGTCCAAGAGGTTTTCTACTGATTCTCTGGATAATTTTAAGAGGAACTCTTGGGATCCTGGGAGGAGAAGCTCTTCTGGGTCCTCTGGGGGATGGGATGATGCCATTTGGGAGGAAGATGTTGGGAAGGTAAATTGATTTTTTTCTTTTTATAGAAAAAAGGATTTTTTAATGTGTTTAAATTTAAAGATTCAAATTTTTCAAGAAATTGAGGGTGAAGTTTAATGACTTCTTTTTTCTTAAATTTAATTTGAAAAAATTAATAAATAACTAGCAGCTTAGTCACTATGTGACTTGTGAAATATAAATAAAATTTTGCTTTGTTAAATAATGGTTTTTGTTAAATTGCACTGTACTTTTTTAACTATTGACCTTTTTAAAGATATAAGCTCATTTTGATGTTTCACTCATCAAGGGCTTTCATTTGAGTACCCATATGAATTTTTGATATATTTTTCATATATACATATATATATATATATATATAAAATATATGAAAAATTGATGTGGGTACTCAAATGAAAGGTCTTTATAAGTGTATTATCAGGGTGAGCTTATATCTTTAAAAATGTCAGTAGTTGACAAGATACAAGGTCATTTCTTAATTATTGATATTTAAAAAAAAATAAGCTCATCCCGATGTTACACTCATCGAGACCTTTCATTTGAGTACCCACATACATTTTGATATATTTTTCATATATATACATATATATAAATATGTAAAATATATGAAAAATTGATGTGGGTACTCAAATGAAAGGTATTGATGAGTGTCACATCAAGATGGGCTTATAACTTGATAAATGTCAATAATTTACAAGATACAAGGTCATTTCTTAATTATTGATATTTTTAATTATTATTATTAATAATAATAAATTTGAAAACTAAGATTATTGTTATTAAAAATTTTTAATTTTCAAAAATAAAGTTGGAATAAAAATTTAAAAATCATTTTGAAAAAAAAAAATAAATCAATAATTTTTTTAATACAAAAACCTTGAAATTTGACATTGATTTTAAAGCTAAGTTAAAATGAGAACACGGTCATGAATGTTTCCGAAGATTCTGGGTCCTGATGACGACAATTGCGTCATAAGCTATACCATGCATGGTAATACTCGCGCGGTTGCTCGCTTAGTCATACACTACACACAAGACAAGCAAAGTCGATTGCAAAAACACTTTTATTTTGTTTGCTTACTAATTAATTGACAATTGATGCATTTTTTTTATACTTATTTATAGACTGCATACTTTATTAGTTTTTTTTTTAAATTAATAAAATTTTATAACTAATTCAAATGAAGTCCACCTACACTCGTACTCTGCTCTTCCGCATTGTCATACCTAAACATTTGTTTCAATGTTTTGACTTCTGAATTTCATTTAAATGTCCGAGATCTAGTCATGATCGGAATTGTAAACATTATTATTTATTATTTATTAAACCGCCCACTTTTAGCGCGGATATGGTCGCGACTGGTTTACAATATGGATTTTTTCATATTTATCTATTACTTTTAATTTTAATTCATTTACGTCATTTTTAAATTTATATCTAAATGATAAAAAAATTATGCTGATTTTTTTTCCTTTCATTTAAACAAATTTGCTTCAATTTTATAATAATTATTCCTTATTGATATTTATTTAAATTGATTTTTTTAAATTTTACAAATTATTTTCTTGCTTCTTGTCTCACAAATATTTACTAAAACAATTAAATCTGTTAATTCAAATTTATTCTACATAATAAATTTTAATTACCGCTTCTGAGTACCGTTGTAATATTTTTAGCGCTAAACAATTTTTTCTGTATAATTAAAAATTTTAATTATCAAGAATGAGGGACAAATAGATTAGTAATTTTTTAGTTTTAAAGTACATAAAAATTGTATTTAAAATTTTTTTTGTAATTTTTATCAAAAAAATCGTCAATTTTTAGATTTTTTATTTAAAAAAAAATCCAGTGCAGAAAATTAAATAATTAAGAATGATTTTACAATTAATGACTTTTATCGGAGTTCAATAAATAATTATGATAAATATGAGTCATAAATTATAATTACAATAAAAAAATCTCAGACATTTTTATTATATGTCGATAATATAATTTATCTTCTAATTACCGTAAATGTCTTAACTTTTCACGCAATACTTAATTTATTATTATATTAATTATTTTAATAGCAAACTATTATTTATGCACCGATAATATCGATAAAACAACAACACATGTTATTTAAATCTTCGTTAGCTTTACAATAAAATTTTTCTGACTCATCATTTTATAAACTTATAGAATTAATGCAATAAAAGGTAACTAAAAATTTTGAGTTATTAATTGTGAATTTTTAAAAAAATTATTGAATAAAATAATTATAACAATAAAAAATAAAATTTAGAAAATGGGTTATAAACTATAAAATAAATTTAAAATTTTCAAATGACAGCAAAAATTCTGGCGCTATGAAAACTAGTTCATTTGCGTTGTAAACAATAAACTTTCATTTCCCTTACAAAAAAACACAAGTTTCGCATCATGAATCTCGAGCTATTTTCTAGGATTCTTTTAACTGACGCGTGGGATCTCAGGGCTGATGTATAGTGACACATTTATTGTATAGAGCTCACCTGAAAAATCACAAAAAATTCATTTAAATATTACAACAGAAATTATTTATAGGAAGCTTGTTATTTTCAATTTTTTTTTCATATATTTTAAAGAAGATATTTACATTTGAACTTTACAACACTTGAATATTTTTTCATAATTGCCTTTAGTAAAAAAAAACCCTTGAAATTCAAAAATAATTATAATTATAATAAATTTTAGACATTTTAATTATTTATTATTATTATTGTTATCAAACTTTGGAAAAAAATCTAATAGTTTAATAATAATAATAATAATAATAAATTATTTTCTATTTAATTTTTTGAAGTGAATTAATTTAAAATTAATTACTTATTTACATGGAATTATTGATAAAACTAAACATTTAATCCTTTCATTTATCCACGCAAAAATCACCTTTCATATGCAAATGGTACTCGTTACAAGCTCCTCAATAATAAAATACAACAAGTGACATAAATGTTAAGAATTAAATAATACTCATGTAATGGTGCTGAACTGTAGTCAATGACATGACCGTACGTACAGTACACAGTACATTATGGATAATACTCAATATTTGTCTCGGTACACGTGCGTGAATTATTAGTTACACTATAAAAAGATTACCGTTAACTAAAATTGAAGCTTATTGACACATAAACTTAAGCCCTAGTCACCGTCCAACGTTTTCTTATTATTATATATTATTTATAAATTTTTAAACTTTCAAATAAATTTTATTTTATTTTTTATAGAAAAATTTTGTACTTAGTTTTTATTGTAACAAGAATTATTCGTGAAAAAATATCAGCTCATATTATTATTAGAAAAATAGTATTTCACATTATTACTCATTAAATTTCTTCTACTAAATAAAAAAAAAAAACAATAACAATAATTTTTTAACGTTAAAAGGTGTGTTTATTTTTCTAATAAAAATCTAGGTGTAATTACTATATCTTCAAGTGGAAAAAATTTCCATAAATGCCTTTAAAAGAAAGATGTATTGACACACTTTAAAATTCCCGGAAAATTAAATTAAAAGTCGCAAAACGAATAACGAGCCGCAGGCAAATCCGTATTTAACTTTCCGACTAAGCTATTTCTTCTTAAAAATTTTTTTTAAATATACACGGAAAAAAGAAAAAGGAAAAAATTATATTATATAATGTAATGTCGCGCCTCATATAAAAAACAGGAAAAATTACAGTTTCAGATTATAATTATTACAGATTTTGTAAAAATTAAATTGTAAAATGTAAATATTACATTGAAAACTCTGAAAATTAACATTCAAAGTTTTAAACTGCAATTTTTCTATTTTCTTTATATGAATCGTCGCTTATTATTATTTAGAATGTAATTTTTACATTTTTTTTTTTTGCGTATAAATAAATATTCTTACAGAAAATACGAAAGTTGTCAGATTTTTGTTCATTTTATTAATAAAATAAATTAAAGTCACAAACACCTTTCTTCAGTAAAATAAAAATCAAAATTTACACTCATTTTCCTGTAACATAAAACATTAAATTTATTATCCAACACATCAAAGATTTCTATTTCATTCATGGCTACCACGGCTCGTTGCTCGACTTTGCGGGTCTCATTTCCTTTGGATCTTCCGGAAGACATTAAATTTTGTCAGCATAAGGTAAAAACAAATATTAAAATTCAGCAAGCCTATATAATAATATCTCTAGAAAATGAAACAATTTTCCGGTTACTTAGCCCCTAAAATTATTTAAAACTCAAACAACATAATTTTTCTCCTTAGAGAGTTAAAATTTCTTGTTCTGGTCTTTAAGCGTCAGTTTTAAGCGGAAATGAATCACGTCTCAAAAATAAATTTATCTTGTCAGCTTAACTCATCTTTAAATATCTCTTAAAGTAAATTTATTTACCGTTTGTTACAATTCAAGATATAAAAGAATATCATTTCAAATTTAACACGAATTTCCGGGTCGAGTTCAAGAAATTTGTTCTTTCTTTGCTTTGTTCCCAAGAAGTTTTGACTTAATTCATCTGATATGGATATTATATTACATATAATATAATATAATCGTATCATCATAATTTTTTCCACAGTCGCAAACTATGAATTAAATTATTTATTTAAAATTATTCATCCGGGAAACAAAGTTGCGTTTCCTACTTTCACTGTCGCTTTATTTCCCTCTGATTCCATTGTATCATCAATTATTTATCATCTAGCTAAAAAATTTATTGCGAAAAGTTAATTTATTTACGATTTAACGATAAAATATAATTATAATTGTATAATTATGATTGATCTTAGATTGCAGAGAACAAAAAAGTGGAAGTGAACACTAAGTTATGGAGGAAGAAAGGAGCAAAAGGCACGACCGCGGTTTAACTCTTAAACTCGCGTGTTCGTAATAGAAATGGAAAGTTGTCTTCTGGTCTAGGTCTAGGAAACACGCCGCTACAGTTGTTTATTTCAGTTGTGAATAGGTGCTGTTGCAAAAGGCATCGAACTTACTGATATCGGCGCAAAATATTATAAAATATCAATATTTTTATTTTATTCAAAATATTCAAGCTTATATTTCGTGTTTTGGACCCTTAATTTTGGAAATACGCTTCATCTATCTAAGCGCGTCTTAAGTTTGTGTTTTTATATCATGTCTAGAAATGACGAATTAAATTATTGATCCTCATAATTTTTGAAAAGTTCGGTCATACATTGTTTAATTAAAAAAATTTTGACTAACAATGAGGTCTCTGGATTTTGATAAAGTGTTGCCGTACATGCTGTGGAAAAGTCAAGGTGGATCGGAAAATTACGATGAAAATGTTGTAGACTCCCTTGAATTCGAGGTATTTTATGTTAATATTTCTTTTTTCTGTTAACGGTGGATTTTTTGTCTGCTTGCTGAGTAATTAAAGTGAAA
The DNA here is from genome assembly GCA_905319865.3 of Cotesia congregata. Classification (NCBI taxonomy): domain Eukaryota; kingdom Metazoa; phylum Arthropoda; class Insecta; order Hymenoptera; family Braconidae; genus Cotesia; species Cotesia congregata. The sequence continues at coordinate 2,938,289 of CAJNRD030001118.1, read as the reverse complement.
GTTGCCGATTTTTAAGTTTATTTCGCAATATGTTTTTTTTAGTAAAAAAAAAAATTGTGAAACTTCTGTCAATTACAAGAGTAGTGTCAGTTTTTTATTGAAAAAATGTAGAAATAAAAAATTAAGTAAATTTAAAGAGGAAACTTTTTAAACTAAAAACGTTTTTAAAAGTTTGATAATTTTTTACCAAGATCAATTTTTTACATTTTAAATTTTTTGACTTAATTCAAGATGATCAAACTCTTAACCCGTCTGGACATGGTGTTTTTAAGTGTCTCACTTGCATTGCAGCGATATTCATTATGTTAAATGTCCTGAAGGGTTAAGAATAATATTCTTGGTTAATAATTTTTCTTTTCAATCAAAGTTAATTTTTTATAAAGCTACTTTGAAAAAAAAAATTGTACGGAAGAATTTTATTGATTCAAAAATTTAATTTTGAATTAAATGATTAAATTTGATCCGGGTTCTAAGAAGGATTATCACTTGCATAATATTGAATTATTTAATTTAATCTCTTGTATTCATTCAGTTGTAAGAATAAGTTTCAGTTGACTGAGCTTGAAGTTTTTCATTCACTAAATTCTGATACAAGCGTTCTCTTTATTCGGTAAAAGATAAAATACTTCAATTTAATCTTCTTGTCTCCAGCGTGACTTTAATATTTTGATACAGAATCAGTTAAAATAACTTTCTTATAATATTTTGATGTAGTAATGTTACCAAAATCCGTGTTTGAAATATTTAAAAATATATATATGTGTGAATGTAAATTTTTTAGATTTAATTTCAAAATTAATTTTAAAAACTTCAAAATATCTAATTCAAAATATTAAATGTTAAAGTCTAGGCTTTTTATTATCCAACTATATTAAAAAAATCTCTAATCGCAAAAATAAAATAAAAATTATAATTTTATTTTATATTTTAAAGAAAATTGATTTAAATAATGATTAACATGAAAATTTGATAATTTTATTCCAAATGTCTCAGCTAAATTCTATCTAAATCTCAATTATTTAATTTTAATGACTTAATATAATATTACCGATGATTTTTAATTCAAAGCTATTTCATGACCATTGAAATAACAATACAATTGACTACAATAAAGCTGATTCATCCTAAAGCTTAGATTTCTTCACGCTCAATTTTTAAAGAATCAAAGCTAAGGTAAAAGACCCAGTTATTAACACTGGCCTAGTTGTTAGACACTTGCAATTTTATTCTAATTAAAAAAATAAAATATTCTTAAAAAACCAATCTTTAATTAGTTTATTAATTTATTAAATTAATTAGTTTATAAATTTATTAATTTATTAGAGTTGATTTTTTTTTAATTAAAATAAAATTGCAAGTGTCAATAATTAAGACAGTGTCAAGAACTGAGTTTTTTGCCTTATATAAAAATATTAAAAATAAATAAATAAATAATAGTCGATAAAAATAATCCAAAAGATTTGTTATAAACGATTTCTTTCTTCACAATCACGCCGATAACATCAACACCGACGATATTCCTCCCGATAAAGAAACATTCTAATTCTACCGGTAGCAAATTCTGTACATTCACTTTACCAACAACATAACTGAGGATAATTCCAACCTTATCGACAATGGCGCGATCTATAAATTATAAAACACGCTAATATAAATAAACAAAAAGACTGAGGTTGCTTTCTCATGCGTCAAAGTAAAAGAAACTGATGGAAGTTTAAATAGTTAGGCTCCGGTGATCATGGAAACTGCAACTAAAGTCACTCAGCATGTACAAATAGCTCCGAGCACCTCATTTCTCCTTCTTTTGATGTCAATGATAATCTCAATAGCTGAATTATCACCAATAAAACTTTGCAAATAATAGAGTGTGTCTTTTTCCTTTTATTTCTTCTTTGAAAACTTAATCATTGACAGCTGACATATTTTCATAAATATAAATATTTATAACAATAATTAAAGACAAATTTGACATTTTTAGTAATTGTCAAAATATGAATGCCAATATGAGCGTGTTTAAGTAAAAATTAATCATTATTTTGCGGTCATCAGTTAAAAATGAAGTTATATACTCTTAATAACATGACGCTCATTTTATTAGCAATAAAATACCGGTCGTAATCTGGTCATAATTTTTTTTACTGAAGAAAGTCGGTTAACAGGACCTGTTTGATCAACTTCGACCCTCATTTCGACCTTTAACAACTCGTAACTCGATTAATCTTTACCGTGATCGTTAAATTTTGGTAAGCCTGTTTTGTATGATAAATAGTTTAAATTCATTGCATTGCAATCGAATTGTGGAATTTAAGGTTTTATTTTTCAGATAAAATTTTTAAAAAATGTTTCATAAGATTTAACACAAATATTTGATTTTTTTTTATACAAATTTAGTAACAATTAAGTAAAAAATCGTACTGTAGATAATGTTTAATATTAATTGATGTTATATTTAATTTCTTAATTTATATTTCTTCTTTTTTGTGATCAATAATATTAAAAAACTAAATGTATGGATAATTAATAATAAAAAAGAAGTATAACTTCTCAATGATTAATAATAATAATAATAATAATAATAATATCAATTATTGTATTTTCAAAAGTTATAAACATTTAATCGAAGGAAACTGATCTTTTTTGAATAGTTGAAAATCTGCAAAAAAGTATAACATAATTTATAGTTCCAAATTTTTACTCAATTCTGGATATTAGATATGAATTCTAGCATACAAAAATAATTTGCAATTATAACGAATATTTAAATAACAATTATTTTTTTGTAGGTTTTAAAATTTTATTTTTGGCCAGAGAAAAGTTAGGAAATTTTGAAATAAGTGTTCAGTCGTCACCCTGAATTAGCAATTGGTCTCTCCTTATTTTTTAGAGGGTGATTTTTAAATTTTGATGTAGCAATATTCTAATTATAAATTATTTCAATGATCCAAACCAAAATATTATACTTCTATTTTTGAAATAGACTTAAATTTTGAACTAATTGTTTTTCAAATTTTTGTGATAAATATTTGACACTACCCTGTAAAAATTTTTTAGAAGAATTTTTTAATAAAACTTAAAAATTATTTTGATTTTTTTCTGTAAAGAATTAAGTATCATAATTACGATAGCTAATTAATTAACACTTATTATTACACTGTAACATCTTATAAAGTTATTAAGTTTCATTTTATCAAGCGAGGAAGAAAACAAACTTTCTTATGTCTGTCAACTAAAATCAGATTGATCCGGCCGGATCCAAACAATTTTCATCTTCCTCATTTTCTGACAAACTTTCTCCACGGTAGTGCACACAGAACATAGAACATGGAACTTAGAACACAGGATCAGGAGACAGACAGGATATAGTATCAATTCGTATCATAGCGTATCATGGACATCCGTATAATTTAGCCGCGTAGTGTTACATGTCACAAGTATCATTATATTCATTAAAATCCAATCGACCTAGATAGTTCGTTTAGTAGTTTTATTTATGCTCCAATGATTCTATCATCGAAAATTATATCTTACGTTGATGACAAATAATTTGTGTGCATCACGGATAACGATAGAGAAAGCTTTGCTGGACGCGGATTTTTAGTTTTTGTTTCGATAAAGTGGTTTTACTAACTGGAGCAAATATTTGTTGTTTATTATGTTATGATTATTATAATTCATAAAATTAATTGTTCATTCACTTTTCATCTTTTGTACATAAAAGAAATTTTTCTATAATTTAATTTTTTTTTTTTATCTCTAGATACATAATTAAAAAATTACCTTGTATCTCGTGAACTATTGACATTTTTAAAGATATAAGCTCATCCCGATGTTAGACTCATCAAGACCTTTCATTTGAGTACCCACATCAATTTTTCATATATTTTATATATTTATATATATATTATATATATGTATATATGAAAAATATATCAAAAATGCATGTGGGTACTCAAATGAAAGCTCTTGATGAGTGTAACATTGGGATGAGCTTATATCTTTAAAAACGTCAACGTCAATAACCAGTAAATAAATCATTTTATAATTCATTGAATTTTTCTTTAATAATAAATATCATAAAAAATTATTAACTAAGAAATATCTTGAATTTTCCATTCACATTACCATATTTCTCTTAATTTTATACTAACTACGAATCAACAAATTATTTGCGCTAAGTAATTGTTCTAATTACTTCCGTCAAAAGTATTTTTTAATTATTGACTTATATAAGACTTACAAAAACACTATATTTAAATATTTGTTTCTCTTTTAGAAAATTAAAAAAACTAATTATACTACTTACTAATTGCGTAAAACAAATTAGGGCTCTGATAATTGAGATAGTACACTAATAAAAAAGAAAAAAAAAACATTCACTTTTAGTCGCATACATTATTATCAATTTACATTCATTTTTATTTCCTACAATTATTTTTTAATTGAACTTTTTCTTAATTAATTATGCCTCGAATTTATCAAATGTAAAATTAAGAACAATATCTTTATCAAACAAATTTTTTTTCTTGAATTTAATTAATTTTTTTATCATTGTAAAGATATTTAGACTTCTTTTTCCGAAAGTTCGAGAGTTAAACACTCTATGTTGTAAAAAAAAATAATTATTTAAAACTATCAATTACGTATTCAGTAATAGATATTAATATTAACTTAATAATTATATCCAGAGGAGTTAAATATTTAAAAACATATAACAACTTTTCCGGAAATATGTCTCGAGTCATTTAATTTAGTATTTACAGGACGTTCTTCATCATCTCTAAATCCAGTGAAAGCATATATATTTCCCGGAAACCCAGTAAACTCTGTATCTATTTAATATTCATCAACAAATTCATATTTCATTTTATATTTATATTTATGTCCCATACGTAACTCTTGGGTAATTTTATTTTTCAAACATATAATTTATAAATCAAACAGGAAAAAGTCAATACGGTTACTTAATATCGTCTTAATATTTTTTATTATAAAATTATTTATTTAATTTACTTTTTCAAATTTTAATAAAACTCTATTCTTTATTTCCAATAAAAATTTATACAATTAACACAGAAATTAACACATTTTTGATTGGAAATAAATAATAATAATTTTTTTGTATCACAATTTTTATCAAAAAATTAATTTTTTAATTTTGGATCAATTTTTATTCAATTACTTTAGATAAATTTAATTTTTCAGTAGTTAATTTAAATTCTAGCTAAATATGAGATACATAAAAAATAATAGAGACCTTTTTTGAAGAAAATTAAATTTCCTATAAAAAAAAGTCTCATTATTTTTCCAAATTTTTAATATATTAGCCATAATTTAAAACTCAAACTTAAACATAATTTTTATTTCTCATAAAAAATCTTACATTCTTAAAAAATTTTTTTTATAATAATTTTTATACTGAAAAATTATCACATATTTTTGGTATCATATTTGAACATTAATTTCATAATATTATTATTTTTGACATAATTTAGTAACAAAAATTAAGCAACACACAGCAAACAAAGATAAGATATTAAACTAAAAAATGAAGTAATAATTAAAAATTAAAAGACAAAAATTCTACCGACATTAATCATCAAACTATGAATGAGAAGTAATAAAAACCGTGAAAGAGGGTGCTTTCTTCACCGTATTATTTACTAGTTCACTGCTACGGAGTGTAGCCTATACTTAATATCTAAAAGTATAATAACAAGTAGTGTTTTGAGAAAAGTAAGGAGGGAGAGTAACAGAAGTGGGTCGGCTTATTACTTGCTTCGTTTGTATAGTAAGTCAGTCTTCGAGAACGTTGCATTCGTTCAGGATACTCTGTACCGCGTTCTCTTTAAATAAAAAATTCACATTCACTTTGCTTTAATTTCCCCAAAGTTTTCCGGAAAAACCAGTTCGATAACTAATAAATCAATTAATTTCTTTTCATTTTTAAATCAAAAGTGTTAAAATTACCCAAGCAACAAAAAACAATGTTGACTTTTTGATAAATTTTAACAAGAAGTTAAAAAATTAATAATCGTCAAAAAAAAAAAATTCTTGTGCCGCTTGAGTACACAAAAATCTTTTAAAATTAAAAAAAAATTTTTTTTGCAAAAGTAAGATGTGTTTTATATTAAATAAAATCTTAAGAACAAATTCCTAAAATGTTTGAATCTTGTGCAGTGAAATCGTGAGAGAAATTGCAAGTGAGAATTGTTTTATTCACTGAGTCGTACAATACTAAAAAATTTATATATAATTAATTTAAACGTGACTAATAATTTATTTTTAACAAAAAAAAAAAAATAATTTAAATGGATGACTAAATAAATAAAAAAAGAGAGATTGTTTTAATTATTGAGGAAAGTTGTGGAAATATTTAAAAAAAAAAAAATTTATTTTTATTAAAGAGAATTTAAACGCACGATCGATTTCTGATCAAGCAAAGTAAAGTTGTTAATTCAATTGGCCATCAGTCAAATTTTCCCTTTTTTAATTTAAATAAAGTCGAGAAGTAAAGCGTGAAATCAACTCTCACTTCTCGGAGTTTGAATTTAAAAATTACCATAGCAAATATTAGACAGTAAAAGTGATAAAAAAAAAAAAAAATAAATAAAAATGGGCGATATAAGAATCCTGGATCCGCGAATGGATCCGCGGTTCGGAGGGGATTTTAAACCGCGACCGTGGCCGGCGATGTACAGAAATTATCCAGCACGTGGTCCGTCATTTTGCTACCGGCCTGTACCAATAGAGACACTTACGCAGTGGATCGCGCCCCATTTGCCCCACGATTATAATTATAATGTGATCCCTCCGGGGATAAGGCCGAAAAAGGGCCGAGAAATGGGGACTAGAGATTACTATTATCTCGGCCCGATGTACCAGAACGCGCTTCCGCCTCCTAATGGGCCTAGTGGGCCTGGATTGCAAATGGCCCCGATGACCATGGCGCCTCCGAGGATGATGTTGATGGAAGGAAAGTCCAGGAATGGGACCAAGACTTCTTCTTCAAACGGGGCTGGGAGGAGCAGTGTGCCTTGTACTTGCTCGGTTGGAAGGACGAGGTCCCTTGAAGATGTCAGGAGCGAAGTTGTAGAGTGGGAGGAGTACAGTGATGAAAATGGAAATCGGGTTAAAGGAAATCCTAAGGCTCATGGCAAACACACTAGGCGGTCTATGGAGAATCTTCTGGATGTTGATAATTCTTGCAGCACTACTTTTAATCGGAAGTCGTGCGGGGGGAAGAGTAGGCAGGAGGGAAGAGATTGCAGGAGAAGAGGAAGTTATATGGTTTGTTTCTTTAGCAGGATTTTATATCTATATGCGTATAAAAAAAAATTTCTTTAGATTGAATTTAATTTAATCTATATTATTAAGAGAGTAAGAAAAATTTTATGTTCAGGATAGTCAGGATAAAATAGGTTTTTTTAGTGAAGTTTAGTGTCATTGTAAAGGTCTTGTGCCTTTTCAAGGTTTCATTTTATTCTCGCTGATAGTTAATTTATTATGATATGTATTTAGGCTGCATTTGAAAATTATCTCTAGATACATAATTGAGAAATGACCTTGTATCTTGTGAACTATTGACATTTTTAAAGATATAAGCTCATCCCGATGTTACACTCATCATGAGCTTTCATTTGAGTACCCACATCAATTTTTCATATATTTTATATATTTATATATATTATATATTATATATTATATATAGGTATGTATATATGACAAATATATCAAAAATGCATGTGGGTACTCAAATGAAAGCTCTTGATGAGTGTAACATCGGGATGAGCTTATATCTTAAAAAATGTCAATAATGAAGAAATGACATTGTATCTTGTCAACTAATGATATTTTTAAAGATATAAGCTCATCCTGATGTTACACTTATCGAGACCTTTCATTTGAGTATCCACATCAATTTTTCATATATTTTATATATTTATATATATATATATGAATATATGAAAAATATATAAAAATGCATGTTGATACTCAAATGAAAGCTCTTGATGAATGTAACATCGGGATGAGCTGATATCTTTAAAAATGTCAATATCTAAGAACTGACATTGCTATCTAGTCAACTAATAATATAATATTCCTGTCAACTATAATATCGTCCAGACGAGAATGTCTTTATTTGATTTAGTTCATTAATCTGATATATTAATTGGAAAAAATTTATATTTGTTCCATTAAAAAATACAAAAAATGCCAAGTACAAATATTAAGAAAGTAAACATAAAATTCTTTATTTAAATTTAGTATTTTAAATATTTACTAACGTTCAATTAATTTATATATATCCGCGTGCGGAAAAGTGTCATGCTATTACTTTCGATTCATAAAAGTAACGAGATAATTTTTACAACCAAGAAAATGAGTGTAAAATATAAGTAAGAGGTGTGATAAGAAATAAATGTCAATTGAGCAACAGGATATAGTTACAGTTAACACTTAACTCGAATTATTGGAATATGTTTTATGTATTAATGCCAAATGATCAATATTCGATATCCAAGACTAGTTGCATTTATTTTAGTTTTATGAGCTTTAGAAAATTTAATAAACTAAAAATTCGTTCAAATAGTTTATTTTTGAATATTTTTAAATTTTATGAGAGAGAAATTGATTGTGTATTGATATAATTTAGATTAAAAACTGTTTTATAGCTTTGAATGAATTTGAAAAAAATTTTTAGTTTTTTCTACTTTTAAAAAGTACTTTCAATTATTTTCTATTTCTGTTTAAACAAAAAATTAAAAAAAAAAAATAAGAAGAAGAAATAAAAGTAAAAACTTTAAAAAACAACTTCCGTTAATATGTAATAATAATAATAATAATAATAATAATATAATTAAAAAAAATTTTTTCCGCCAAAAACACTTGTTAAAAACGATGTCAACAAAACACCGTTTAGCGACACTTGAAAACATTAAAACGGTTCCTCCAAAGTACAATCACTAATGAATAACAGTAATTTAGCTCCATAACTTTCTATTTTTTGCAAACAGGACACACTGTCCTTTAAACCTTTGACAATCGCTAAATAGCTACCTTATTATTTAATATAGACAGCTAAAACAATGTCTTCTTCCTCAGCCATATTTCCAAGATCACTTTCTACTTTAAAGTCGCAAAAAGTCACCACAAATTATCGTCATAAAAAATAGTAATAAAAAAAAAAACATTTCCAAGCATCCAAATTTCTCCAAAAAAAAAATCTACAAGATAAGATAGTTTCTAGTAATTTAACAATTTCGATTGGAAAGTTCCTATCGGTCACTTCTTACTAACTTTAACCCGTCAGAACTCACATGAATTTTAGTGTCTCACTTGCACTACAGCGCCGCTCTATAAGTCGGATGTTGTTGCGTGAGCAAAATGCTCATAACGTGAGTGCTGACGGGTTAATTTCAATTACAAACTAATAAATTTATTTTAATGACTGCTTATTGAAATATTACGCTCTTAAAACTTGGAAATAATTTAATAACACTCAATAAATAATTTTTTACTTGCATATTATTTTATTTTTATTTTTATTTTTATTTCTATTAATTAATTCTTTATTATTGCCGTAAAATAATGAAGAAAAGACTTTTGTCAATTATTTAAAATTATTTAATATATATTAATAATAAAAATAATATAAACAATAATAAGTTCAAACTAATTGTCGGTAATTGAAATTTCATTTAAGTTCGTTGTAATTTAAATAAATAAAATAATTTTAGTAATTAAAATTAGCTGAAAAATTTTCTTAAAATTTTTTTTTTTATTAAATATTATTATTAATATTTTTTATAAATTAAAATTAAAATATCCAAAATCTATTTTTATTAAATTGAGGCAAAAAATAAATGACTTTATTTAATTACTAAAAAATACAATCATAATTATAAATTAGATTTTATTTATAAAAAAAAAAAAAAAAGCTGATTGTATTATTAAGAAACTATAAAAAAGATTGAGCAATGAATTAAATTAAAAAATACAAATAAAGATGTTGTGCAAGGTGTATTATATCTAGGATCTTTAGCAATAGCGTTGTCGCGAAATCCTAGTGAACAATCAACAACAATCCGGGTATTGAGCATCAATGCGTGAACATCAATAATTTCATAAGAATAGAGAAAATACTTCCGTTTTACATTTGCTATTTGCTATTTAGTATATAGTATCTGGGACAGACTGCAGCTGTTTAATTTACTTATAAGTTTTATAAATAAATACATAAATAAATATATTAAAACACAAGTCATTCGCTTTATCAAACAATTCGCTTTACTAATTTTACTTGTAAACTTTTTTTATCGGAATTTCTATATGCTGAGAATAGTAAATACTTTCTCGTGCACTTTCGAAAAATTCTGGTAGATATAGATCTTCTTTATAAAAAAATTTTTTAATTTAATAAAATTCATCCAATAATTTTTTTTTTAATGATACAAAATCTTTAAGTCTTAAATTTTTGAAAAATTTATTTATTTATTTATCAATATTTATACCAAGGATCCATAAGCCGAATGGCAAATTAAAAATATATTCAAATTTATAAAAAAAATTTCAAATAAATAATAAAAATTCTAATTTATAATAAAAGTTTTCATAAAAGCATACAAAAAAAAGAAATAAAGATAAAATTTTTAAATAATTTGTTTTATTCAGAAAATTTGACTCAAAAAATTTAATTTTTTTTCTTTTGTAAAATTTACACTTTTCTTAAAAAAATTAGCATTATTGTGACAAGAAATAAATTTTATTTTTTATCAAAAAATAGTTCATTTTTTTTTAATAAATTTTTTCAATAATTTTTGTACCTAAAATAAATTAATAAGAAGATTTAATTATAAAAAATGTATAAAAATTAATCTATTTAAAAGTTACAACTGAAACTTGATAAAAAACTTTTCTTTCAATGGAATAATTAAAAACGTATAACTAAACTAACGAATAATTAAGAAGAATCGTAAATCTATTCGGTCACTCAACTTTCTACGTGTAACAGCATGTTAAATCATTAGATTCTGTTAAGAAAAATAAAATTATTACTTTACTTACAGTTATGCCGACGTTAATAAGGCAATACATTGGTGGGTGTCTACCGAACCGTATAGTTTACATCGTACATTTATTATTATTTAACCACTAAACATTACCGTTTAATCCGAAATTTTGCAATGTTAAATTGCCAATAATTAATGCAAGTATGCAATACTAAATATTCCATCCAATTATTGATTATGATCACGATAAATGATAACCCACGACCTATCATCAATTATCATTATCAATGCTTTCCACATTTTTTTAATGTTGATTATTAATTTAATGTTGCAGCCAGAACCAAGGTCCGAGCTAGACTCGACAAATGGAAGTAGTCATAATGGAAGACCGAGATTTGTTCCTGTTACCGCTCTTGAAGATGTTCAAGCTGTCAGATGCGCTGAATTTCATCCTCATGGGAAACTTTATGCAGTTGGGTCTAATTCAAAAACTCTTAGAATATGCGCGTATCCAAAACTTCATGATGTTCGGTAAATATGTTGTACTTTTTTTTTTTTTAATCTTAAGTATTAAATAAATTAATTAATCAATTATATAAAATTTTAAAAAGTCCGTATTAATGAATAAAAATTTCATAATTTTTATTAAAATTGTTACATTGAAATTAGCAATGAAAATAAACTTAGCCGACTTCTAAATATTGTTGGAAATTTTTTTTATAGAAAAAATTATTAAAAAAAAAAATTAATTTGTAAAAAACTTGAAAAACTTTAAGTGCAATTTTTTAAAAATATTCTTTAGTTCTAATTTAATAAATAAAAAAAAATCAAAAACTTTAGCTAATTTTAGAAGATTGATATTTTGAATACTAATAAAGTTAACCTGTTTTTAATTTTTTGATTTTTCTTTGATAATTAAATTATCATCTTCTATAATTTGTATTTTTTGTATCACTGAGTTAAACTGTTAAATTTTTTAAATTTTTAATACTCAATTTTTTTATCCTCAAATTTATTTTCTTTGTTTTATTTGTCAAATTTGTATTCCAAATTAAGAAAATAATATTTCATAAAAAATAATCAATTTTTATATCTAATATTTTCTAAACTAATAGATATCTAATTTTTTCTAAACTTTATATCTTCATTAGACTTACGTGTACTTTATTATAACTCTTTTTGTATACTTTTGCCATCTGGCTATACTGTCTTGGCATTGAAATGAAATAATAAATAAATAAATAAATAAATAAAATAAATTGGAACAAAAAAATATTTTTCAAAAATTGCACTTACAGTTTTTTAAAGTTTGTTACAAATAAAATTAAAAAAAATTTTTTTTTGCAATAATTTTTTCAATAAAAAAAAATTCTAAAAATTTTTAGATTATTTTAAATTAAATTAAATTACATTACATTAAAGATTCTACAAAATAACTTTTATAGCACTTATTAATAAAAATTAAAAGAATTTACAGCCTCTATGAGTTAGCTAACTTTAATATTATAAATTATCAGTCATCTAAAAATTTTTTGAATTTTTATTAAAAAAATGAATTTTTAAAAATTTGTACTAAATTTTTTTCAGTATAATTTTATAATTATAAAAATCTAAAAAATTTTTTGATGTCTGTTAAATGGATCATATTAAAGTTAACTGATATTTTTGATTTTTTTTTTTTCATTTATTTAATTAGAATTAAAAAAATATTTTTTCAAAATTGAACTTTAAGTTCTTCAAATTTATTTATTTTTTACAAAAAAATTTTATTTTTATTTTTTTGTTAAAATTTTTTCAATAAAAAAAAACTATAAATTTTTAACTGCCGTCTAATTAAATTTTCATGTTAAATATTGTATTATTTATGGATAAAATAATGAATTTTATAAAAGATCAGTCAAAAATTTTGTGCTACAACAAAATGTCGCCCTTTTCATGTTAGCCCCATGAGATATAACGTACATAGATGGCGCACTAGTAAGCGCGCAAAATTCAAAAGCTCATCAAGTGTCACTTAAATTGTGGGAAAGAAATGATAATTATAAAAATGAAATTAATTTATAATCATAAATAAAAAACCAAGGGAACGTTATTTAAAATTGAAACTTGAGGAATAAGAGACTATTGTTAAGAGTTAATGTCACTTTCCTTCATCACCTGGTTCCCAAGAATATTTCTCCCTCTTAGTTGGTACTTGTTGTACATTGGGACATAATTAAATCAGAGCTCAGGCTCCGTTACTTATATAGACAGAATAACTACATATAAATGAAGAATAAGAAGCTGAGTGAAGGAAGAAATAAGAAACGAAAGAGTAGAGTACTATTTATTATATTAAGTCTACTTTCTCAATCTCTTTTACTGCAGCGTCGATTTTTTAATTAGCTAGTTTGTATTTTCTCACTCACTTTAATCTCTGGAAAATAATGTAGTTTCACTTGAATTATTATTTTTATAATTTTACTTATTTTAATCTTCAATCGATGGATAATAATTATTTAATTATTTTATAATTTGTGGGATTGTCGAAGAAAGCATTCTTGAGTAAACGGAATTTTACTTAATATAGACTTCTAATCTAATAATAAATTTTTTTTTTATACCGAAACACTTTCTCGAGTTAAAACGAATCAAATTCACAGCGTGATTTAATGGGAGTTTCTTCATATGAATGAAACTTATAAAATTTAAAGTCAAAATAGAAAACTCGGGATATAATTTTAAAATAAATCATTTCTTTGTATACAATTGATATTTATTTATTTTATATTTTGATGCTTCAAGTTAAAATCCTAGAATTTCATGCTCCGGTTAGTATGAAGGTCCTTCTTGCAATACGTTGTACTATTTTAATTTTACTTGTTACTTATTTTTTATCGTTTATTTTTATACATATTTGAAAGTAATTACCATTAATAAATTAAATAAAAATTATTATTATTAATTACTAATAAATTGATGACGAAGTTAGTGTTGATTTATAGGAAAGAGTAAGAGAAGAAATTTGACAAATCTTATGATTGGAGTTAATTCAATTAGGTTAATTAAATCATTTAATTATTTATATTTATTTTGCTGTCATTCAAAATTTAATGGGTTTAATAATATTTTTTATTTAAATTAATTAAATATTTTATTAAGTACTAAATAAAAAATTTTAATATTGATATTTTTTTTTTTATTATAGTGAAGACCATCAGACATACCAGCCTACAGTACTCTTCAAGAGAACGAAGCATCATAAAGGCTCAATATACTGTCTTGCATGGACACCTGATGGCCAATTAATGGCTACTGGAAGTAACGATAAGACCGTTAAATTGATGCGATTCAATGCTGATACTTCAAATCTAGAGGGTTGGTACTCTATTCTTTTTATTCGTTTGTCAATTTACTTATTTTTTGTTTATTTTTATTTATATATTTTTCTTTTTTTTTTTAAGAGTAAGGTCAAAAAATATTGTTATTTTTTGTTAATTGGAGTAATTTTTACATTTTTATTTCTAAAAATAATTAAAAAAACAAAAGTAATCCATATTATTAAGAGAATAAGCAAAATTTTGTATCGATAAGTATTTAATACGTATAAGAATTTTGTATTGATAAGTATTTAGGCTGTATTCGAAAATGCTCTATCTCTAGATACATAATTAAGAAATGACCATGTATCTCGTGAACTATTGACGTTTTTAAAGATATAAGCTCATCCCGATATTACACTCATCAAGACCTTTCCTTTGAGTACCCACATCAATTTTTCATATATTTATATATATTATATATGTGTTTTTTATGAAAAATATATCAAAATGCATGTTGGTACTCAAATGAAAGCTCTTAATGAGTGTAACATCGG
>CAJNRD030001118.1:2855932-2917138 GCA_905319865.3 Cotesia congregata | reverse complement strand
TTTTTTTTTTTGAAATTTTTGTCTTTAAATGTACTTTAAAAAAAAAAAAATAAAAATAATAATTCGGGTTCATATTCAATGTTTTTTTTTTAACTTTTTTGGAAAAAAACGAAAATTTTAGGATGATTGACATTTTTGATTTTCGATTTTTCTTTTTTATAAAAAACTTCAGTTTATTTTATGCTATAGCCTTAATATTACTCCTTTTAGAGTAAGTTTAATAAAACAGTTTTACTGTTGCAGACGTTTTATAATTATTGTCTGCATCATAGCTTAATCATGAATCAAAATTCAATAATTACGATATTGATGTTTTCGGGTAGGTTGTCAGTAAATATGTCACAAATTAGATCTATACATTGTTTTCTTCAATTAAAATTTTATCCGGTATCAAAATTTTGTTTAACTTGGAAACTGTTATTCCTAAGCAGTGACTTAAAATTTGGACATTTATAATTAAAATTTTATAATCTTTGCAATTCTTTGGTAAATATTTGAGAAACTTTTTCTTCACAAGTTACCTCAAATCTACTTTAATTTTAAACTGCTTATTAATTATATCTATCTAAGCTTAATACTGATAAATATTTAATTACTTAATATAATATAATTATTTGAAAAAAAAAAAAACTGCAACTATAAGATTAATAAAATTATAATTTAAAATATTTAAGTCGAACCTAAGTTAGCATAGTGCAATATAAATTGAAACTACTTATGTATAAGCCTGCACCGAAGTCACATTGTTATAGAATATGTATTCTCAAACAATTACAATAAAAAAAAAAAACTTTTTCCTCACAAAATAATTTTTTTTCCAAAATTTCTCCTAAATAGTTTTAATTTTATTTTTAATTCATGAATTAAGTTATTATATTATTTTACTAAAAATCAATTTTCTTTATTTGAAAAATCCATTTCAGCTGCCAAATGGCCTTTTTCTTCTTTTAATATAAATAAAACCATTTGATGATAATCACTGACATTTTGAAAGATTCTCCTCGGTCCCTCGGTCTGTTTCATTGATCGCTTCTGATCACGTACAAGCTAAATTAATCCAACCTGTCATACTTTGGCAGTCACGTACTGACCGCAAATTATCAGCCAAGTAATGAAATCCTATTTTTGTAAAATCAAACTTTTTTATTACAATATTATAAAATCTACAGTTTACATACATACATAAAATATATGATACAATAAGTACAATTTACATACAGGCAATCAAAATTATTTTCTAGTACAATATCAATTATAAAAAAAAAATAATTATAATAATAATCATATTGTACAATAATCATTAATTATAGTTTATATAGTAATTAAAAATTGTGACAATTACTGTAAATACACTAGCTATTAACAAAAATTTACATTTCAATTTTTAACATACAACACATAAACTTTATAATAATACAGTCATTAATATTCATATATTTATTTTTAATTAAGGATTGAGACGGTATTATTATTATTATTTTTATTATTAATATTATTATTGTGAAAATGGTCCTCAGTTGCGAAAAAAATCGCCTCTCATTAAAATTATCATTGTCTTTCTATTCATAAAAAATTTATATAATTATTTCTTCATTCTTAAATAAAATAATTATGTTTTTAAAATTTTTACTTTCTGTCATAGCATAATATAATTAATTAGCGACGGACATGGGCGTATAATTACAACATCAAGTATATATATTTATTATTTATATTTAATCTAAAAATGATATTGATGCCTACTGTTTTGATAAATATCCACTAGACCATTTCTTCTTTCTATTAAATAAAAAATAAAAATAAAAAAAATTTTATTGCAGGGTAGTCAGATATAAAATCTAATATAAAAAATATATCAATGAAAAATTAATAAATACAATATAAACTTAAATTTGAGATTAAGATCAAAAGGATTTCTTCAATACTCCTTTTGGTCCCTTTTGTAGAATTTATTACACTTTTTTTCTGCCTTTTATTATTAATTTTTTTTTTTTTTTTTTTGTTTTGTACAGGTATTATAAAATCGCTGCGGTATGCTCGAGATTTAAATTAGTTAAATCAGTCTCATTAAATATTAATTATGCTCATTACATCATGATTGGCAGGACAGTAAATCATACAGAGCATTTGTAACAGTAGGCTAATTTAAAATTGCAATTATTAATTTTGATATGTGTAAATAAAATGCATACAAATAATTATCGGTACATATATAATATATACAATTTTTTTTTGATTGGCCGGCACCAAACCATAAGAGTTTTTTAATAATTATAGTAAGTAATTTTCTTTTTTTTTTATATTAACTTATTGCGAGACTCTCGCAATCACATTTTAAGTGATCACAGTTTTTTTTATTCATTAAAATTTTTTTTTTAACACTTGTGTGCTCCAAACAAATTTTTTAAATATTTTTTTATTATAAAATCTTAGCGCTGATTTTTAAAAATAATAAAATTGAATTTTTTTTGGTTTAAAAATGTTTTTTAAAATTAATTACATTTTTTTTTTGATTAAAATATTATAAATATTTTTTTTTTTTTTTATAAAATAGCGCTGATTTTTAAAAATAATAAAATTAAATTTTTTTGATTTAAAATTAATGAAATTTTTTTCTTTTTTATTTTGATTAAAATATTATAAATGTTATTTTTTATAAAATCTTAGGACTGATTTTTATAAATAATAAAATTTAATTTTTTTTTATTTAAAAATGTTCTTTAAAATTGATAAAAATTTTTTTAAATTTCAACAAAATATTGTTTTTTTATTTTGATTAAAATATTATAAAATTTTGTTGTAAAAAATTATCTTTTTACATTGAAAAAATTTTTAAATTTCTTTTTTAATAATTTAAATTATAATTTTAGTAAATAAAAATAAAAAAGAACATTTTTACCCCCAAAAAAATGACCAATTACTCAACGAGTAATTATATCAATAAAAAATGAATACAATGGCGCCTAATTATATATAAAATATTGTAATAATAAAGCATAAATGGAATAACTTTGTATTGTCAATTATTGAAGCTTCTCCAGTGTTGGTAAAAAAAAGTCGGCTACAATACGTAATAAAAGTTATCGATAGCTTTCAGCTCACGCATGGTCACTTGAAAAAACGTCAATAATCAAGAAGACTTTATTGCCGTTTCCCACATAAAAATTTTCATCCCCCATTTCCGACCCCGTCTGGCAAAGCCTCTTAAATTTTTATCTCACCATTAAACATTTTCATTTTATATAATCCGACGGCATTAAATTAAAATGCGTATATTATTTATAGCTCAGTTGATAAATTTATTCAATCCATTAAAAGCAAATAAATAAACAAATAAAAAAATAAATTAAATAATGGACGGAATTAATTAAAAATAAGGTGCCACAAAAAAAAGTGTATTTTTTATGTTTTTAAAGTTCTTTTAAAAAATTAGCTCAATAAAAAAAATCAATTCAAAATTTTTACAAATTTAAATTTTGTTTTTTAATTAATTAATAATTATCCGACATTTTTCAAAAATTTTGACCAATTTTTATTAGTAAAAATTTTAAAAATTTGCAAATTTTTTTATTAAAAAAAATAAAATGATGAAAAAAAGACTAAAAATAAAAAAATTCAATTTTTTATGTATTTTTATAAAAATGAGCATGTTTGGGAAAAAAAATTGATTTAAAACAATTTTATTTTTTAGTTGAAGAAATAAAAAATTTTTTACAGTAACTTCTTGTTGAAAAAAAATTTTTTAGATTTAAAAAAAATAATTTTAGGAAGAAAAACTTGAAAATTTTCAAGCAAAATTATTTTTATCGAAATCTATAAAATTTAAAAAAAAAAAAAAAATTTTTCTAAGAAAAATCTTTATTTCTGGAGCTAATAAATAAAATTTTCATTAAATTAAACTCTTATTACAAAATTTCTAATTTTTTCAAACAAAATAAAAAAATCATAATAATTTTTTATTTTGCTTAATTTATTAAATTATAACTAAAAGATATTTTTAAAAAATTGCACTTATAGTTTTTGAAGTTTTTAACAAATAAAAAATTTTTTTTTAATTTTTTTGTAATAATTTTTTAACAAAAAAAATCATAAAAATTTTTATTTTCATAAAAAATCTTAAATATTTTATCTTACCCAATTTTTAAGAGCTTGATAATTTTTTTTCTAAATCACGAAAAAAAAATCAATTTTTTGCGGCACCCTAGTAAAGAAATAACAAGAGATCTCTAAAAAAAATACTAAAAAATAAAACTTAAAGTTCATAAACGTCTCTGCCATTTGGCCTAGCGACATTTGGCCTACAAGAAGCGGGACTGGCATAAGAGTGGATGATATGAACCCTGAGTCTTACATCCCCAGAAGACCTGGATCCGTCTCCTCTAGGTCGCCTGGAGAAGCTGACCGTCGTTTTGCAGCAGCAGTAATGAAAGAGTTTAACATAAGCATTTCTGAAATGTCGGTCGAAGACGCAGTAAACGAGGCTGTTAATGCAGGACTTGGATAAAGCGAACCAAGCGAGATTGTAGAAGATCCTTGCCCCTACGCGTCGTTGAGCGCTGGCTAAAATTGCTGCGCCAAAGGGCAACCAGAATATTGCGAAAAGGGTGAAACTGTATATATTGGTCTTCATTAACTCATAATCCCATGAGAATGACGCCGGTGGCTTGAATGAACCTCTTACTGCGCGACGCACGCGTAATACCAAACGCAGATACAGAATTGGTGTCAGCAGAGCCGGCAATAGTACTAGAAAAAATGCTCCTATTACCTGCGGGATTACCACCGGAATAAATTTACGCCCACAGAAGTCTGGACCGAAGTCTAATGATGATTGAAGTCCTACTGCTATTCCTGCTATCACCCAGATTACGAAGATTGTCGCTGTTACGCGACTTGGGGTCAATGCTTCGTATCTGAAAAATTATCAATAGTTAGTCATGAGCTGATCGATTATTTAAGTGGTTGGATAATTGTCTTAATTAAGTTAATTGTTTTAGATTGTACACTGAGATATACTAAAAGTTTTCCAGTCAGACAAGAATTTATTGATTTAAAAATTTTTTTTTAATGAATAATTTAATTTATTTATTTTTCATAAAAATCTAACTATTGTATTATATAGTAACAAAGTACAGTAATTCATTAATTATTTACATTTTCGTAAATATAAGTCCATTACGATGTTGTACTCATCGGGAGCTTTCATTTGAGTACCCACATCAATTTTTCATATATTTTTATATATATGATTTATGACATATATGAAATATATAAAATATATGAAACGTGCATGTAGGTACTCAAATGAAAGGTCTTGATGAGTATAACATCAGAATGGACTTATATTTACGAAAATGTTGATAATTAAGGAATGACTATTGCATTTTGTTAAATAATGATCTTTTTAATGATATAAGCTCATTCTGATGTTATACTCATCGAGAGCTTTCATTTGAGTAGCCACATCGATTTTTTATATATTTTATATATATATATATATATATATATATGAAATGTGCATATGGGTACTCAAATGAAAGGTCTTTCATTTGAAAGGTCTCGATGAGTACAACATCAGAATGGACTTATATTTATGAAAAGGTTGATAATTAAGGAATGACTATTGTAATTTGTTAAATAATGATCTTTTTAATGATATAAGCTCATTCTGATGTTATACTCATCGAGACTTTTCATCTGAGTACCCACATGCAGTTTTCATATATTTTATATATTTCATATATATCATATATCATATATATAAAATATATGAAAACTGCATGTGGGTATTCAAATGAAAAGTCTCGATAAGTATAACTTACATTATCAATCGTTAAAACTCAATTCCATAATAAAGTCCCTATTTATCATCAAATAGACTATTTAATCACTTCTTTTTTACAGCATAAAGAATTTCCGACGCTAAAAATTTTTTTACACTTAAACAATTCCTATGTATTGAGATTATAATCAATTATTTATAGAATTTTCAGGCCATTAATTCTGGTTAGAATTTTCTGAGCTCATAAAAAATAAAATAACGCCAAGTTAATATAATTACATAAATAATAAATGAAGTGACGATTCGATTTAGTCATAGTAATATTTCTAAGAATCATGAAGACTATTGATCGCTATATTTTTAGGGTAAGAATTTTCAAGGCGCTTAAAAATACAACTCACAATAAAGAAATTAATACGAAAATTTACTGATTAATTTTTCAACAGACAATAAATTTCGATCTGTGTATTATTCAACAGACATATAGATATATATTATATAATATATCACTAATGATAGAAATTCTAGGAAATCTTGTTTAATATGAAAACAATGACGTCGCAGCATTGGATAGATATGAAGATACCATCTTTGTATTTGAAGAACATCAATATCTTCTATTGAGGTCTGTTCATTATTTATAATATTTCTTCTTGGGGCAATAAGGTTGAGAATGATTTTTTGTGAGCTTCTTTGTATTATTCTTACAATAGATAAGTACAACAAAACGTTTGATAATGAACATTGTCATTTATTGATCTTCTGAGAAAGAAGAAAGTAATTTTTCAAGAGTAAATATTTAATTGATTAATCGAAACTCTATTGGATTAAAAATGAAGCTATAAATTAATATTTTTATTAAACTAACAAAAATCGATGATAAAATGATAAATATATATAAGCTGGCTAACCTAATTGTATTATAATCATAACCAATCATTTTTAGTGTCTACAGTAAAATATACTGCGTCATAGAAAATATTATTACAGTAATAAATTTTCTAATACTTAAAACAAATTATTCATTCTCCAATTTGATGATTTATGACTGACACTAAAATTTGTTATTCTAATTTTAGTTCAATAAATTTATATAGGTTAGAATAACTTTTAACCTATAACTACAAATTTCTTCATTTGAATATTAATTGAGTTTATATCATCTTCAAAAGTTTACAGTGTGGAAATTTTTTCACTGTCTAACCTTGTGGAAATATTTATCTGATAAAACTGAGAGAAATTTTTTATTAGATATAAATTTATCTATATTGTTAAGAGAATAAGCAAAATTTATGATGATAAGTATTTATGCTGCATTCGATAATTAAGATATGACCTTGTATCTCGTGAACTATTGACATTTTTAAAGATATAAGATCATCCTGATGTTACACTCATCGAGACCTTTCATTTGAGTACCCACATCAATTTTTCATATATTTTATATATTTATATATATGTATATATGAAAAATATATGAAAAGTGCATGTGGGTACTCAAATAAAAGCTTTTGATGAGTGTAATGTAGTAGCGAGCTTATATCTTTAAAAACATCAATAATTAAGAAATGACCTTGTATCTTGAAAACTATTGACATTTTTAAAGATATAAGCTCATCCTGATGTTACACTCATCGAGACCTTTCATTTGAGTACCCACATCAATTCTTCATACATTTATATATATTATATATATGTATATATGAAAAATATATCAAAAATGCATGTGGGTACTCAAATGAAAGGTCTTGATAAATGTAATGTCAGGGTGAGCTTATATCTTTAAAAATGTCAATAATTAAGATATGACCTTGTATCTCGTGAACTATTGACATTTTTTAAGATATAAGCTCACCCTGACATTACACTCATCGAGACCTTTCATTTGAGTACCCACATCAATTTTTCATATGTTTATATATATTAGATATATGTATATATGAAAAATATATCAAAAAGGCATGTGGGTACTCAAATGAAAGCTCTTGATGTGTCTGACATCGGGATGAGCTTATATCTTTACAAACGTTAATAATTAAAAAAGCACAGTGCAATTTAACAAAAGTTATCATTTAATAATGCAAAATTTTGTTTATTTATAATTTTGTTTAATAATAAACTAGACCTAGAAAATTATTTCTAAAAAATTACATTTATAATTTTTCAGAACTTTTAACGATGGAACTTTTTGAATGAATTTTTATTATGATAATTTATTAGTTGAAAAATTATCTGATGTCTCTCAAATTTTAGTGTCATATTTATTTTTATATTCTCATTAAATCGCATCAATAAATTTTTTCACGGATTTATTTTCGAAGTTGTAAAAATTTTCTACAGAAGTCTTATTAATTGAAAAAATTTTTGGAATAGATATGTCTTTTAAAAAAGTCTGAAATTTTGCAAGTAAGTCAAATTAAAAATTTTTCCCTCTTAGTAAGACTTTTTTTAAAAAAATTTAAAATTTAAATTAAAGATTCGATAAAGTTTTTTAATTTTTTTCTAATTTTTAAAAACCCAACTTGTCTAGAGTAAAAAAAAAATTTTTTCACAATTTTTTTCAAATAAATATTTCCCCAAGGTTAATTTAAATTAACATTTTACTTGCAGTAATTATTAATATAAGTAACTAATATTATATTAATAAATGTATATTTACTTTTCAGTGGGCAAGCAAAGTCGTGCATAATTTTCCCCGGCGATGGTTGCCAGAGTCAAGATCGTCACGAGGAAGCACAAAGCCTCGAGTGTCCATTCAAATCTACATATACTGAGAGAGTCTTCGTGACCAGCAAGAATAACAATCGCTGACGAAGGTATAACTAGTCCAGTTACCAGTAAATCAGCAAGCGCGACATTGACCAAGAATGCATTGCCTTGAAAAAAAAATAGTATTATATTTAGTAATCATGCGATTATTAATCTCATTACTTTTTATATTACAATATATCGCAATCTCATGCATCTAAAATCTTTAAAAAAAGCGCTCTTATTTTTTTTTTGCATAATTGCTAATGGATTATTCATGAAAAAAATTTTTTTTTGAATTTTTTTTTTAGTTCTCAGGTAAGCTTAATTGATTGAAAAAAATCCGTTAATTGGTAAGATAAATATCGGGAACATTTCCATTAGATATCTCGATAAAATAAAGACTTTAATGGCCTCTAAAACGTTTTTAAACTTCCAGATGCCTGGTGGTAATTAAAGGAAAAACCCCCGACTATAAAAGGTGAAATCCAATTGCATAATTATCATAAATTAACCTCATGAGGCTTTTGAAGAAATATAAGTGTGACAATGTAGAGTGAAGAAAAAAATAAAATAATATTAAATTCAGCAGACATTTAAAAATTTTTTTATAAATTAAAAAAATATTTTTAAATAATTGCACTCGTAGTTTTTCAAGTTTTTTATAAATGAATTTTTTCGTTTCATTTTTAGTCGACATAAAATTACCTTTGACATTAAAAACTTTAATTAAATTTAATTGAAAAATTTATTCTTACTAATTTTTAATATTATCTATATTATTAAGAGGATAAGAAAAATTTTGTGTCCACGATAATAAGATCATTTTTTTTAGTGAAATTTAATGTCATTGCAAAGGTCTTGACTTGAATTTGTGCCTTTTCAAAATTTTATATCATTCTTACCAATAGTCAATTTATTATTATAAGTATTTAGGCTGCATTTGAAAATACTTGATCTCTAGATAGATAATTAAGAAATGACCTTGTATCTTGTGAACTATTGACATTTTTAAAGATATAAGCTCATCCCGATGCTACACTCATCAAGACCTTTCATTTGAGTACCCACATCGATTTTTCATATATTTATATATATTATATATATGTATATATGAAATATATATCAAAATGCATGTTGGTACTCAAATGAAAGCTCTTGATAAGTGTAACATCGGGATGAGCTTATTTCTTTAAAAATGTCAATAATTAACAACTGACATTGCTATCTTGTCAACTACTGACATTTTTAAAGATATAAGCTCATCCTGATGTTACACTCATCGAGACCTTTTATTTGAGTACCCACATCAATTTTTCATATATTTTATATATTTATATATAATATATATGATATATATGTATGTATGACAAATATATGAAAAGTGCATGTGGGTACTTAAATGAAAGCTCTTGATAAGTGTAACATCAGGATGAGCTTATATCTTAAAAAATTTCAATAATTAAGAAATGACCTTGTATCTTGCCAACTACTAACATTTTTAAAGATATAAGCTCACCCCGACATTACACTCATACCTTTTATTTGAGTACCCACATCAATTTTTCATATATTTTATATATTTATATATAATATATATGATATATATGTATGTATGACAAATATATGAAAAGTGCATGTGGGTACTTAAATGAAAGCTCTTGATAAGTGTAACATCAGGATGAGCTTATATCTTAAAAAATTTCAATAATTAAGAAATGACCTTGTATCTTGCCAACTACTAACATTTTTAAAGATATAAGCTCACCCCGACATTACACTCATTGAGACCTTTCATTTGAGTACCCACATGCATTTTGATATATATTTCATATATACATATATATAATAAATATAAATATATGAAAAATTGATGTGGGTACTCAAATGAAAGCTCTTCATGAGTGTAACATCAGGATGAGCTTATATTTAAAAAAATGTCAATAGTTAAGAAAGTACAGTGCAATTTAATAAAGCAAATTTAAAAATTTTCTTCAATAATAATTTATCCATAAAAAAAATCTAAAAGCTCACCTCTTTTTTTTAGATGATCCTCAACCATAATTGCAGATATCATAAAGACATTACCAACGCTGCCGACGACAGCAAGAGAAGCGAGTAGTAGAAGTCTTGCGACTCTGGACCAGTCAGATGAGAGCGTAACCGGCGACACATCTAGATCGCTGTCAAATATATTTGTTTTGCTCCTGTCCATCGATATTTTAACGTCAATCCCGGCGAGCATTCCCACCAAGGTAGTGCTGGACACAGTCATTGTCATTCTGTCACTGTCATCTCCAGTCATCAGCGAAGCCAACGTCGTAATACTTCTCATCGCCGTCACATTCATTTTATATCTGGAAGAAATTATTACATCAAAAAGTGACATTGAATTTAAAAAATAAATTACAGTAAAGCCTTACACTCGATTAAATTAAATAATTAACGAGAATGACACATGTAGGTATCACATTTATACTTTTTAATCACATTAGACATTAATTACGTTAATGGAAAGATTTTATACTCTATACTCTTTATTATTTTAATTTTGTCAGATTTTATTTGCATAAAAGCGAACGACAACTGGCACACTGATATGAATTGTAGAGCGTACTCTGGTCGAATTCTCCAGCAGAACTTCTATCCTCTGCTCTCAACTCGGGTGGAGGATTATCTAGAGGGAAATGAAATGATGAGAATTACGAGGTCACCCGCTGGGAGAAGTTCTCATTATCGAGAGTGGGCTGTGCTGGTGTACACCCTCGCTCGTACTTGCTGCTACTTGGAGAACGTGTAGTGCTGATGGTATTACTATGGTAGTGTCGCACACAAAATCTACACTACTAGAGACTAGAGACCAGAGGCTAGAGGCTAGAGGCCAGAGGTAGAATAAACGCTATAGGGTCTATCTCTCACCTACTCAATACTACTTCACTTTGGATGGGAAGCCTCGTTGTTCAAGTGTCGGCACGTAATCAACGATTAATCGAATCCAAGTGCTGATAAATTGAAAAATATAATTAAATATTAAAAATACTTGGCTCTTACTCAACAACTTTACTGCATTTTAATTTTTCTTTTATGGGGTTTTTTTTTCAGCATTATATATTTATTGAGATTTTTGAGGGGTAGTATTTATTTAAAATTTTATTTTTAGAAAGAAGATATATTTGAGTATGTACACAGAAAATTTGATATTAATTGGACAAGTATTTTTAAAGTTATAAAAATATTTGTGAAGTTATCTCGGAGCGTTAACAGAGAAAAAATTTGAGTTTGAAAAAAATGAGCAATGTTGTAATAAGAAATTAATTTTTTTGAAAATTATAATTCTTAGCTGAATAAATAGGAAATTTTTTTATTGAAAAAAAGTTTTCTAAATTTGGAAAAAATTATTTTGAATTGAAATTAATATATATAATAGACATATACATATATAATATATATAAATATATAATATATAAATTTATAATATATATAAATATATGAAAAATTAATGTGGGTACTTAAATGAAAGGTCTTGCTGATTGTAACATCGGAATGAGCTTATATCTTTAAAAATGTCAATAATTGAGTAATGACCTTGTATCTCGTGAACTATTGACATTTTTAAAGATATAAGCTCATCTCGATGTTACACTCATCAAGAGCTTTCATTTGAGTACCCACATGCATTTTTATATATTTTTCATATATACATATATATATAAATATATAAAATATATGAAAAGTTGATGTAGGTACTCAAATGAAAGATCTCGATGAGTGTAATGTCGTAGTGAGCTTATATCTTTAAAAATGTAAATATTTCACAACATACAAGGTCATTTCTTAATTATGTATCTAAAGATAGAGTATTGTCGAATGCAGCCTAAATTTTACTAAAAAACCAGATTTTATCTTATGATTATCCTGGAAAAAAAATTTTTCTTATTCTCTTAATGATATAGATCACAACTTTGTTCATTTTTTTTTTAAATAAATTTTTTTTCTCAGTGTGTAAATAGAACAGAGATGGAAAATTTTAAACGCGCTTTTTTTAAAGACTGTCTTTTCAAAATTACAAAATTTCCCAAAAACAGCTTAATAGATTGCTTCTATACAATATTTTTCAACAACAAATTGAAAGATTAATAATTCTAATAAATATTTGATAATTTTATAAACAATTTAAGTAAAATTTTTATCAAATTTCATCAAAAATAAATATTTTTACTAATGAGATAAAATTTTCTTAAATTTTTCAACTTCAAAATTAAAAAAGAAACTCATCAATTTTTACATTAATCAATTAAAAATCCTTTTCAGAAAAAAAACTGATGTTTCTCGGCTTTCCAAGCATAAATAAATCAATAAACTGTAATAAAACCATCAAATGTTTACAAAGTTTTATTCAATTGTATAAATTTTCCAGAGGGTATGTAATTTATTTATAAAAGCGCAAAAATAGCTTTATGTTTGCTGTTTTCAATATCATAAAATACGCACAATATTTTCATAGCTTCAACAGTAAAATTGTTTACGTAAGTAAACACTTCAATAACATACGAGAAATATATATTTATTATTTTTTTTTACAGAATTGCTAAACTTGAAGCATAGAAATTCGTTGATTCTAGAATTAAATATGATGGATCGATTTTTCAGCAAAGCGAACAACATAAACAAGTATCATTTCTCGGAATATTATTTTTGATATCTACTTCATAGAAAGTTCTTCATATAAAGCGACGGAGATTGAAAAGTGGCGATAAAGAAGAAAAATTAAATTATATATACGTAATTTCAAGAAGTATATTATACATGAGAAATATTTCTGTTCAAGACTAATGGGTAATAATATTTTACAATTATCGTAGAAAGACTCGCATACATTCATAAATATAAATTCACGTCCAGAAATGGTTTCCATTTTCTATGTAAATGTAAATTATCTCTGCAAGGTTTCATGCATTCTTATCAACATTTCTCGAGTTTTTATTTTAAAAATAATTAAAATATTTTTCAGAACTGATGCCTGACAAGTTTTCAACATAGTTCAAAACATTTAGAATAATTTATAGAACTGTGGAATTAATTACAACTTATAAAAGTTTGTCAAAACTTTATCCATCATCATTTAAATTGGTACTACATGCTGGATTATAAAAGTTTTAAATTAAACGTGTAATTTTTTTTCAGTAGCCTCAAGAAATATACTGCTGACTGCTAAACATTACCGAGGGTTGTTATGAGAAGATATATATGATAAAAAAATAAAGTTATGTCATACTGTTAAAAAAAAAGAAGCAATTAATTTTAAAAATTTTTGCGAAAAAAATTTCCGGGAAGATAATTGTACTTTTTTAATATTGATTTGCTGTTAATTATTTTTATATGCTACCTTTGTTTATGGATTTTATTGACAATTATTATGGTGAGAGAAGTTTATTTAAAAAACAAAATGGGCAATTTTTTTAATAAGAAATTAATTTGTTTTAGAAGTAATTTTACAAACTCGGTTTTGTAAAAATACAAAAAACGGTTTTAATTAAAAATCTAATTTTTAAGATTATAAAAATTTTATGGTTTATTTTGTAAGTTTTAGCTACGAAAATTTAATTTTGTTTTTTTAAATTCGGTAAGTGTAATGTCAGGGTGAGCTTATGTCTTCAAAAATGTCAATAGTTCACAAGATACAAGGTCATTTCTTATAATTATGTAACTAGAGATAAAGCACTTTAGAATGCATCCTAAGATTTATCATAATAAATTAACTTTCGGTACAAAATTTTTTTGATTTAGAAAAATCCAATTCTAAGAAGAAAACTCAAGAGTTTTCATCCAAAATTATTTTTTCCCAAATCTATAATATTTTTTTCAATAAAAAACTTTCTAAGATAAATTTTTATTTCTTCAGCTAAGAAATAAAATTGTTTAAAATTTTAAACAAATTAATTTTTTATTACATTGTTAATGTTTTTGATTTAGAAAAATACAATTTAAGAGTTTTTGTCCAAAATTATTTTTTCCAAACCTATAATATTGTTTTTGATAAAAAAACTTATAAAAAAATACCTTAATAAATTTTTATCATGCATAAATAATTAATTTTCTTCATAGACTAGATATTCAATTAAAAAAGATATTTGTATCCCAAAAAATAACAAAATTTAACAATAAAATATCAAGAATCAAAATTCAAGGCTCCCCTGACATTAATAAACATTTGAATATAAATAACAAAGCAACAGGCATCCTTCTGGAATATAATTGATTATTGATGAAGATGGCAAGCTCCTACAGTAATAAATGCTCGGGATAAGCGGTAGTCGTCGGAAATACACGTATGAATATATAATTCAATACGTCAAGGAAGGGACCAAGGAACAGGATTATCCATAGTATAGCTATAAGTTATAAGTTAGAACATAGTGAAGATAGTTAACGTTGTAGGTTGTAGGCAGACCGACGACAACCAGCTGACTGACGAAGAGGGTGTAGTCAGTAGGTGCGAGACGGGAAGCTGTATCGATTTGGCGCTTTGCCGGGACCACCGCCTTTCACTAACCCTCGTTTCTCTCTCTCTCTCTCTTTTGTACTCACCCCTGAGTCATTCGCTCTATTCATTTTCTTCTTTTACTATTATAACCATAGATATATATTTATATACATACTAGCTTTCTTGCACGTGTTTTTTACAACCCCTATTAACTCTTTCATTATTGCGCGCAATTATTTCATTCCATTTGTTGGAAGAACAAATAAAATTCCGATATTAAATTCAACTCTAAAGAAGAAATAACATTCTTTTTTTAATAAACATTTTTTAAATTGATTAAGTAATCTTATTATAATTTGTTGCATTGTTATTAATTATTTATAATCAACTAGATAGAAATGACTATTCATACGTAAAAAAATCCTGATAAATCCGGGCCGTGATGGCTCTATATTTATCAGGATTTTTTTTTTTTTACATATTAATAGACATATTCTAATTCAACACAATTAATGTTAACCAATATTTTTTCCTTAACATTCACTAATATAGATACAATATGGTTGGACATTGTAAATTTTGTTTATTATTATTAGGTGGTTCAATTGTATTTAAAGAATCTCTAGCGTTAAATCAAGCTATTGGAATTACATTAACTTTAGGAGGAATTATTTCTTATACTCATGTGAAGGCAAGTTTAAACAAACAATTCATAAATTAGTTGAGTATTTATTAGTTATTTAACTAGAAGTAAGTTCTTGGAATTTATTTAAATTCACATTTAGTTATTTAATGCAATAAATCTGATTTTTAAATATTCTTTTGGCAAGAATATGAAGAGATAAAAAAAAAAATAGTCATCTAAGATTACCGAGATCTTATGCAACCAATAATTTATTACTTTCATGGCCATCTTATTTTTTATGACTAATTCTTAAATTTTTTTTATTTAGTTCAGTAGTCGAAGTAAAAATAAAATTTTTTTTTAAGGTTTAAAATAAGTCACAAAAATATTGACTGAAATTTTTCATGGTCAAAAAAAATCGACCATGAAAGTAATAATTAACTAATGTATTTATAAAAATGACAATAAAGTTAGCCGATATTTTAAAATTTTTAAAATTTTTTTTATTGAAAAAATCATTACAAAAATTTTTTTTTTTTTAATTTCATTTATGAAAAACTGTAAGTCCAATAAAAAAAAATTTTTTAGTTCTAATTTAATAAATTAAACAAAATCAAAAAATAAAAAATGTCGGCTAACTTTATTATTATAAAAAAATAATAATAATGTAAATTGTAAAAATAAAATAATAATAATGTATATTGTAAAAAAAAAATAATAATTAGGTATATACTTAACCCTAAATAAAATTAATTTAAAAAATCAAAAATTTTTATGACACTGTTGACAGATATTAAAAATTTTTTTTAGAATTTATAGCAATTAAACTATTATAAAAAAAATATTAAAAAGTTCCACATGTGAAAATTTATAAAAATTACAAGTGAAAATTCTTAAAGCATTTTTTAATTGTAATTGATTCGTTAAAAAAATTTTTAAAACTGACAGCTGACGGCTAACTTCAGTGTTATAAATTTTTAATTATTATAATGACACTAAAGTTAGCAGACGTCTAAAAATTAAAAAATTTTTTTATTAATTAAATTACAACTAAAAAGATATTTATAAAAAATTGCACTTATAGTTTTTAAAGTTTTTTACATGTGAAATTTTTTTTTTAAATTTTTTAATTAAAATTTTTTCAATAAAAAATTTCTAAAAATTTTTAAATGTCAGCTAACTTTATTTTCATTTATTATACAGTAGCGCTCAAAAGTATTTTGACAAATATATTTAATGGTTTAATTAAAAATAAATATAAAACATAATAATAATTATTTATTTTTTTTTTTAACAGCTTTTAAATATTCTAAAGAATATTGTCAAAGTGGTCTTTGTTTAAAATTTGTAACAAAAGAAATTTTAATTTTTTTAAATATTAAAAAAATGGCGGCTCAAAAGTATTTTGACATTGTTAAAAAAAAACTAGAGCATAAATATTGTCAAAATATTTTTCAGCGCTACTTATACTGTATAATTCACCTGAAGATAATATAAGTGCTCATACCGACAATATTGTGGTGAAAATAGTTAAATAAAAATTAAATAGTCTTCAAATGGATCAGGTTAGTTGGCTTATAAAATAAATGCTCTTTAATAAATAAAATCACCGATCTTAGAATAATAATAATAATAATAACAATAATTTAAAAAAATAATTTTATTAACTTACGTTTATTGTATACTTATAAATACTTTCTTGACACTTTTAAACTTTTCTCATGAATCATCTTCTTTTTTACTTAAATGTCACTTAAAAAAAAATTTTAATAAATTTAATAACAAAATAAAAAATTTCTTTTTAAAATGATTGATTTTAATTAAGAACGGTTAGATAAACTTGTTTATATTATTTATTTTAAACAGATATAAATTATTAGATGACGAGAGTGTAACACGCACCGACATACTGAACGTTGGTTGACTGAACGCTGGTTTATATCATTCGCCTGGAGCTTTTATATATACGCCAGTAAAATGAAAAATAATAAAAGCGCAAGCGCTGGTATTATGCTTTTTACTTAATGAGTTCTTGTACTTATATAAATTTTACTTTTAACTTATCAGCTTGTTGAATGTCCATCTCTATTTGAATAAATAAAATATTTATTTTACTTTTGTCTATAGATATTTTTATCAGAGGTATTTAAACTTTAAATGGATTTTAGTTTATTTTATTTGTAAATAAATAGATAATTTGTGTATTAAATTGTCTTTAATTACATTAACGAGTACATTCAGTATAATCTTAAGTTAAATAAAAAAAAAATGTTTAAAAAATTAAAAAAATAATTACATTTTTTTTTATAAGTAAAAAAAATATTTAATTGAGTATTTTCAAGTTTTAATGCTGAATAATTAAATTAAGAAAATGGCACTGATTACATACCTTAAACGCGTAAAATTTTAGCATAATTATTAATGTTATTATATATAAAATATAAATTTGAACACGTTGGCTTAATTAAATTGTCTTGAATATTTTTTCGCATAATTGTAAAATACTGTTTGGATTATTATTATTCTTATTATTATCTGAACGAGTATCTTGATTTAAGCGATGAATTCTGCATCTTCAAGCTGTAAATAAAATAATTAATTAATAATTACTGGCAATCTTGCAGTCACTATGTGACTGCCGTAGTAAACTATAAATAAATAAAATTTTGTTTTATTAAATAATGACTTTTGTTAAATTGCACTGTATTTTCTTAAATATTGACGTTTTTAAAGATATAAGCTCATCTCGATGTTACACTCGTCAAGAGCTTTTATTTGAGTACCCACATGCACTTTTCATATATTTTTCATACATACAATATATAATATATATAAATATATGAAATATATGAAAAATTGATGTGGGTACTCAAATGAAATCTCTTTATGAGTGTAACATCAGGATAAGCTTATATCTTTAAAAAATACATATATGTAATATATATAAATATATCAAAAATTGATGTGGGTACTCAAATGAAAGGTCTCGATGAGTCTAACATCGGGATGAGCTTATATCTTTAAAAATGTCGATAGTTCTCAAGATACAAGGTAATTTCTTAATTATGTATCTAGAGATAGAGTATTTTCGAATGAAACCTAAATACTCATCATATAAATTGACTATCGGTGAGTATGAAATGAAACTTTAAAAAGGTACAAATTCAAATCAAGACCTTTGCAATGACACTAAATTTCACTAAAAAAACCGATTTTATCATATGACTATCTTTAAAACAAAATTTTCCTTATTCTCTTAATGATATAGATTACACATTGTAATATTAAAAAAAAAAATTTTTCAACTTACCCAAAAGTCGCTTTAATTTTTTTTCAATGACTCAAAATCTGTAAAAATATTATTTTATTAATTAACAATATAAAAAGTTTTCTATTGGCATGACCTTTCGCCTTATAATTAATTAACAATTAATATATTGATATATCACAGAGCTCCAGTCTTTTTTTTTAAATCTTCATTGGTGATCTTCAGTGTTGAATTTAATTCTCTCTTATTAAAAATTCCTATTAATTACTTTTTTTTCCTTTCAATAATAAAAAATTATAATTAAAAAATTTTAATAAACTCTATGAATAACTTAATAAAATCTTCACCGATAATCTTCAGCGTAGAACTAATTTTTTTTTTAATATACAAAAAAAATCAAATAAAAACAATAATAATTATCAATCTAATACCTTCTTTAAAATGCAATCTTCTATGCTGAAAAATTTTACTTTTCTTCTTTTTCTTCAATGCGGGTTCTATAATCCCCCTTACTTCCTTACTTCGTCGATTAGCTTTCCCATCTACCCTCGGTTGGCACTGTTCAGAAATAATTAAAGTAGTGGAAGAAACACCAGAGGAAGACTGTCTCCCAAAATCATCAAAATTATCTTCCTTCTTATCATCATCTTCATCAAACTGACCTTCCAAAGCTTCATCACCTTCATTATTTTTCTCTTCACAATCTTTTTTACTCAACCCCAGCGAGACCATATAATTATGCTTAGAAAAACCCTTCTTCGTAACCATCGGATCAATCAGCTCAGTACTCGACAAAATCGCATCCGGAGATTCAATATTCGCCAAATGACAATCAAACAAGTAGCTCCAATTTCCCGGTCTATCAATTGGCACATCTTGCAAAATATCCAAAATTCCTACATCACTCTCCATTTCCGTCATAACTTCATCTCCTTTCATTAAATTTATCTCACAGGTTGGTTTTAAATCAGAGTAATTATTATCCATATCAAATTCTAATTTATAATCATTATACTTGAATAAATTAACATTATCCCAAAAAATACTATCACCAGATAAATCTTCAGAGCTGACAGTAGTCGTAACAGGACATATTTCTAAATTACTTATATCATTATCATAATCACTATCATCATCATCATTATTTTTAATTTTTTTATATCTATTATTTATAATTAATTCCTGTACATCATTTGAACTTTTATTACTACTAGAACAAGATTGTTTAGCAGTTAAATCATAATTTAATTTATCATTATAAAATAATAATAAATTTTCTGGTTTATTATTATTATTATTATTATTATTATTATTATTATTATTATTATTATTATTATTATTATTATTACTGTTATTGTTACTAGTGATAGCATTATTATTATTATTATTATTATTATTATTATTTCTACTGCAATTATCGGTAACTTGTAATAAGGTACTATAATTATTAATATCTTGACACATTAAATTTGTAGAATTACTCTCACTAACTTCATTAACAAATACAGCTTTATAATTTGGCATTTTATCATTAATATCCCCATAATTAGCAGTACTGTGAGCATCAACGATCTGGACATCACTATTATTATTATTATTCTTACCACGTTCATTTTTCCTTTTAACTTTATCTAGCTCTAGAATTTTTTTGACCCATCGTAAACTCCCACTCGTGAATTTTTTTTTCTCCCCACAGCATACAGTTGTTTCTTTAGGTTCATCGTCCGTCAAATCGATATGTATCACCTTACCAGGTCGTTTGCGTTTGCTATTTTTAAAACTTTCTCTATGGACTTTCTCTAAGGACATCGAACTCCGTCGGCTAGCGACGGAGTTAAGCAACTGCTAGGACCCGTCGTCCTGGACAACTCGTCCAGTTGGACGAGACTCGTAATTTACAAAGTTAGTCCAGTGTTTCCGGAGATCGAAGGGCTGCTGCAGCCACTCTAGAGTCGTGTTTGTTAAATTATTAGGCAATAGATTAGATATAAGGGAAGAAGAAGGTGGATGAGGCCCTAAGAGATTCACAGCGATGTCGTCGATTTTTTTAAGGTCTTCTGGAGAATCTTTGAGACTTCTCCAGAGCTTCAGGCCCAGTAATTGTCATACGTACGACGTGGCTGTTACAGAAGAGCTTTTGCTGAAGCACTTGGTGAAAATAGGCTCGTAAATCAAGTGGTCGAGCTTTGAAAGCTTGGCGTTTAGCAAAACACGCAGCACGTGCTCTGTTGTGTTTTCTAAGTTAATAAAAATCGTGTTGGATAAATTAGTGGGTGGTAATTTAATCTCGAGGTAAATTGACAGCAAATCAGATATTTTGTTCAAGTAAAAATTGGTTACTTGGTCGTCGCACTGCTCTTTGATGTCCAGCCAGTAGAAGTAGAAGAAGGTGAGCGTACGATTGATGTGGTTTGATAACTCAGCTGCTAATTTGGGTTTTTGGCTGCAGTTTGGGTTTTTGGCTTCCTCGGAGACATTTTTTATGTACTTATGCAGTAAGTTTAGGAGAATTGTGTGGTTTTGGTTGGAGATACTCTGGCAGAGATCTTTTGAAAATTCAGGACTCCAGCTGAAAATTTCCTCCATGCTTTCGCTGTTTTTATATTGGGTCTTCATGGTTTCATCTTTGCTTAGTAAGCTTTCGTTACAAGGACTCACCTCCATTTTTTTAAATTTTATTGCATTGAATATACTGAATTTGGCCTTGGTTGTAAAAATTTGGATGGAAGTATACTTCAGAGGAATTTTATTCTTCACAGCTGATGTTTCAATTTACCTGGATAATATAAAAAATATATTAGTACTTCTATAATTATTTTCTAATAAAATAATAACTATAAAGTAAGATGACATTAAAGTTGGCAGTCACTTAACAATTTTTTTATTTTATTTATCAAAAAAATTTGTTCCAAAAAATTATTTCTAAAAAATTGCATTTTTTATTGTTTTAAATTTCTACATGTCAATTTTTTTTTGCCATAATTTAATTGTTATAAAATTGTTAAAATTATTAAATATATGCTAAATTAATTTTCATTAAAGTTGACCGACATTTTTGATTTTGTTTAATTTATTAAGTTAGAACTAAGAAATATATCTAATTGGACTTACAGTTTTTTAATTTTTTTATAAAAAAATTTTTTTTTTAATATTTTTTTCAATAAAAAAAAATTCTAAAAATTTCTACATGTCATCTAACTTTATTTTCATAATAAAGTATGCCGAAAATTTAACTTTTTATTTTTTTTAAATTACTATAAAATTAAAGTTTTTTATTTTTATTTTTCTTATGATTTGATAATAACTTTTGAAAAAAGTCGATTTTTTGGCTTATTACAAACATATTACACTTACTTGATTGTTTACAATCTTTCTGTCAAAATTTCAGTGGCTTCTAACTCCCTAACAAACGCCTTTCACATTCTGAAGAGAGAGCTTCAAACTTCATCCGTTGAGTTTTGTAATTTCAGTAAAACTTTATATTTAAAAAACAATAATAAATTATTATTATTATTGTTTATTATTTATTTATTTTTATTGAGTGATTTTCTTATAACAATTAACCACTGCGTGCAATTGCATCTATCAGAAATGTGTTTTATTGAAAAAATTATTTTTTCTGCTGCAAGATGTCATCAGAGGTTCATTCTAACCGCATTTGTCAAAATAATTTAAAAATAAAATTAAGCAAAAAAAATTTTATAATAATCATTATTATTATTATTAATTATTAAAAATTACTATAATTAAATAAAACATAGCTAATTATAATAAAAAATATTTGATTAATTTTTTTTTAATATTATTATTATTATTATAAAAATAAAAAAAAACTTGTCATTTTATTAATTTATAAAATTTTTTATGAAAATTAAGTTAGTCGATATCTAAAAATTTTTAGAATTTTTTTTTATTGAAAAAATTATTACCTACAAGAAAATAGAAAAAAAAAATTTCATTTGTAAAAAACTTTAAAAACTGTAAGTGCAATTTTTAAAAAATATTTTTTTGTTCTATTTTAATTATTAAAAAAAAAAATTTAAGAATAAAAATGTCGACTAACTATGAGAATTAAGTTAGCCGACATTTAAAAATTAAAAAGAATTTTTTTATTGAAAAAATTACTACAAAAAAAAAGAAAAAAAAATTGTCATTTGTTAAAAACTTGAAAAACTGTAAGTGCAATTTTTTAAAAATATTTTTTTGTTCTAATTTAATTATTAAAAAAAAAATCAAAAAATTAAAAACGTCGGCTAACTTTAAATATCATCGGCTAACTTTACTTTTATAAATTTTTGAGATAGAAAAAAAAAAGATAAATAAAAAAAAATATAAAAATACTTAACTTTGTATTGTAGACACTTTTAAAATATTTGACAGGAGAGTTAAAGACCGTGGTTCCAGCAAAAGTGACAGCAACAACACATGTCAGTACAGTCTATATAAACCCGCGTTGAGTTACCGTCTGAGAAAATAAAACCTTGCATCTGAGAGTGAGGAAGACAGAGCAATCCAGAACACTATAGCACAAGTAATTTAGCAGTTCCGCTGCTAAAGAAGAAATCTTTGATAATTGTCGAATATTTTGACGCGACTATACTTGATGAGTGAATTTAGCCGGAGTGTATAGCAAAGACTGCGGTTCGTTTCACTAAAGAACTAAAGAAGTGACATGGCGTCCGGGTAGGATGAAAGTTGACTGTTACAATCCAAACGTTAATGTTATTTTTATGACATTAATTTGATATATTATTAAAAATATATATAAATATAAAACCGAGAGCCGCGAATTAAATAAAGACACCGGCATTGATGGTAATGCATGCGAGGAAACCACAAAGGATCAGCGATGGGTAGGACACCAGGAAGACAACACTTTATTCTATTCTACAGTCTTAAATATTACATTTTTTTATCCCGACGATTGCTCCATCCTGACTTTATTAACAAACTGACGCTTCATCTTGACAAACACTCTCCTTAACAACCTTCTACCCACAATTACCACTCACCTTTTGTAAACTTAATCCAAAATAACTTTTTATTTATTATCCCACTTGAACCTCATCAACTTGTCTCAATTCTCACAACCGCCATTGAATTTTTACTTGTCTATTTATTATTTATTTTATTTATTTTACTTATAAAATTTATTTACATTTTTAATATTCAATAATATTAATAATTGTTTTTATTTTATTTCAGGTACTTCGAAAAGCACCAAACCCATCCCTATCAGGTAAATATTATTTTAGAGGGGATAAATTTTAATATTTATTTACTTTTTTTTTTTTTTTTAACCACTTAAATTACTTCAATATGTTTATTTAAACATTTAGATTCTTTTTCAGTTGGTTTTTATTATCATTGTTATTTATTGAGGACATTTACGCTCGGACGTTGACAGCAACTCAATTGAGTGTTTAAAATTTTTTATTTTTTGCATTTTATTTTTTTTTTTTTAACTTAAAAAATAATTGAAATTTTTAAATTATTTAAAATTAAAAATTTTATTTATTTTTTTAAAAATTAAAAAAATTTTTTTTTTGATAAAAAAATTTATTTATTATTATTATTAATTATTTTTGAGTAAATAAATTAATTAATTTATTATTTATAAATAATTAATTTTATTAATTATTCAATAATTAATAAAGTTGAAAATGACAACATAACCTCATTTTAAGAAAAAAAATCAATAAGTTGCTGAAAAAAAAAATTTTTTAATTATTTAATTGTAGATACTGATTAAAAAATAGAATTATTAGATTTTTATAAATAACTTACACTTTTTTTTTTAATTTAATAACGCGTAGAATTTTGACACTTGATAAAGTTTATGGAAAGTTTAAAAAATCAGCTGCTTTTATTATCATAGCTATTTAAAAAAAATAAATAAAGTTTTCTGAGGGAGAATTTAATAATGAAACTGACTGGAGAAAAACAATTGATAATTTTGATGACTGAAGAGCTAATTGGTGATGTGTGTCGAAGCAGAACGCCAAGTACAGCGGTTCAAAAGGCGGCTATCCCTCATCAACAGTGTCATCGGACAATCGTTACGAGGGACGAATGCGCGATTCTCCAAATGGTAATTCGTATAGTCCAGCTGGTGGATTGGGCATGGGCATGCCTGTGGATCGCGAGAGTCCACGTAGCTACACAACCAAACCTCTTTATAAGAAGGAGAGAGAAAATAGAGACTACAAGTTATCTTCTTCACGAGAAAAGTATTCCGGTACTTGTATATCAATTATTTTTATCTACATTGTTAAGAGAATAAGATGAATTTTGTGTCCAGGGTAGTCTAGATACTCAAATAAGAAATTATCTTGTATCTTGAGAACTTTGGACATTTTTAAAGGTATAAGCTCATCTTGATGTTACACTCGTCGAGAGCTTTCATTTAAGTACCCACATCAATTTTTCATATATTTTGTATATTTATATATATTATATATATGTATATATGAAAAATATATGAAAAGTGCATGTGGGTACTCATATGAAAGCTCTTGATGAGTGTAACATCGAGATGAGCTTATATCTTTGAAAACGTCAATATTTAAGAAAGTACAGTAAAATTCTACAAAAGCTATTATTCAATAAAGCAAAATACTATTTATTTATAGTTCACATAATCACTGTAAGGTTGCTAGTATTGATAATCCAACTGTATGTTGTAATTGATAACAAAAGTATCTAGAGTCAATCAGGATAAAAGCTGGATGACATTTTATTGATAATTTTCAGCTTATACATGCTTGTATGTCTAGATTGTGCACGATCTCCAAAAGACAAACGAAGCCGTGACAGTCGGGATTCTGAGCACCGGACCAATCATGACAGGAGTGGTGGAGAGGTAAATTATTAGATTTATATTTTATTACAAAAAGTAATTTTCATTTTTTTATTTTGAGTAATTATAAAGGTAATTTATTTTTATAAATTTTATAGAAAAATTAAAAAATTTTTTAATAGTTCATATCTTTAAATTAAAAATAAAATTAATTGAAGTATTTGAAGTATTAATTAATCAAACAAACTTTAATGAAAATGAAAATTTATGTCAAATAAGAAGTTATAAATATCCTTCATAGGTTCTATAAATACATTTTTTTAATATTTATTAAACTTACAAGCTGGTGAACAAAAATTTATTAGTCTCAGCTTGTAAAAAAATATTTAAATCATGACTTAGAACTAAAAAATATAAAAAAAAAATTTGTTTGTTTCAAGATCTTGCATCCCATAAAACTATCTAATTCCTCCCGAGAATCGTCGCAGCGGAAACCTGCACACAACTCTTGTCAGGTATATTTAATTGAGTTATTTGTTTATCATTTTAATTTAATTAAATTTGATTCAGTTGAATTATATAAATGTTGAATTTTTTCATAAAAAACAATGACCGAATTTATACGAATAAATTGTAGGATAAAAGAGGAGATGAACGAGGTGGTGTCGTTGAACGAGGAGCAAGGTTCGGTGACTGGTCAGAACACTTGAGTTCATCAGGTAAAAAGTATTATTACAACTGCAAAACAGAAGTATCACAGTGGGAAAAACCACGTGAATGGATTGTTCGAAATGACAGTAGGCAACGTCAATCGAATGATTATTCATCTAGGTCAAGTATGTATTTTTTTATATTTAAAATTTGTATCAAACTTTTATATGGTACCTGAGAAAAAAAAATTATTTTTAATTGAATGGGCAATTTTGGAATAAGAAATAAATTTGTTTAAAATTTTAAACAATTTTATTTTTTAGCTAATAAAAATATTTCTTAAAACTTTTTTGTTGATACATAATTAAGAAATTGGCTTGTATCTTGTGAACTATTGACATTTTTAAAGATATAAGCTCACTACGCCATTACACTCATCGAGACCTTTGATTTGAGTACCCACATTAATTTTTCATATATTTTATATATTTATATATATTATATATACGTATATATGAAAAATATATGAAAAGTACATGTGGGTACTCTAATGAAAGCTCTTGATGAGTGTAACATCATAATGAGCTTATATTTTGAAAAACATCAATAGTTAAAAAAGTACAGTGCAATTGAACAAAAGTCATTATTTAATAAAGTAAAATCCTAGTCATTCATAGTCCACAGAGTGATTGCAAGGTTTCTAGTCAAAATTAATTTCTTATTACAAAATTGCTCATTTTTTTTTAATTAAATTTTTGTTCTTAGCGTAATAATTATCAATAAAATCCATAAAGAATGTTACCATATAGAAATAATTAACAGCAAAACAAATAATAATTGTAACAATTAAAATTACAAAGGTCATGATAAACATTCCAACTCGCGAGCCAACAGTAGCAATATAAGGGACAGCAAATCCCGGCAAATAGACAAACGCGAGTACTGGGGATCGTGTTCAGGAAGCAATCAACCCAGCAATAGTGTGGGCAGTTCCAGCAGAGATGATTTGCTGTTGTTATCCTCCCGCGAGCGCGACAAAGAGCAGCGCGAGCGTGACCGCGAACAAAGGGAGCGAGAGCGCGACCGAGAACAGCGTGAGCGTGAACGCGAACTACAGCAGCAGCAGCGAGAACGTGAGCAGCAGCAACGTGACAGAGATGACATGTGTGGCGGCGAGCGTCAGTCCCAGGACATGGACATATCACCGGGTGATTCCACGCCGACCTCGGAAACTCAGACATCTCTTCACGACACAATGCCCCAAGGACCTGTGCTCCTGGCCACCGCGCTCCCAAGATTATCTTCTCATCCACCCACATCTTTACCCTCGACAACTGGAAAATTGTCGTCATCTCCTACGACGCACAGTAGTCAACCTGGTAACAGCAATGCACCTGGTCCTCCGGTTACTCTCGCTAATTTGCCGAGATTATTGTCACAAATAACTGGTAGTAAGGATCAGAATGATATTACACCTAAGCAGGCACTTCAAACTATACAGACTGCTCTTTTTCTGTCGCGACAAGTAAGTTTTATCTCTATAATTTTATTTATTTATTTTTTTTTTTATATTTTATTTATTTATTCTTACTAATTTATTAATTTTTATTAATTAATTAATTTTTATTATTTGATTAATTCTTATTAATTAATTTATTAATTCTTGACTAATTATTCCTTCAGCAGTCAGGAAGTAGTGATCGAGGATGTAACGATCATATGGCGCCTCTAAAAGTTGATACCAGCGGTAATGTCAATTCTACGAATGAAGGTCCGCCGACACCGACTCATTCGGAGACACAAGATTGTATTGATGCGAGAAAGAGTAATTTTTTTATTGTTTATTTTTAGCTTGTTATTTATGGTGTTATTTGATTGGAAAATTTTTGATTGACAGTGGTGAGTCCTGGAGGATTAAATGCTAGTGTCCAGGGACTCAGTTCGCTGCAGGGAGTCAGTACGTTGGGTTCTCTGGGTAGTCTTGGTAGTGCTGGAGGGTTACAAGCGCTTTCGAGAGTTCAGCCACCGTTAACACCTTCCTTGACACCTTCACTTGCTAATCATTATCGGGAAGATTTGACTCAACATGTTCGCGCTTTTCCGGCTGATATTCTTGAGAAACAGGTTTGTTTTTACTTTCAATGTTGAACTTTTTTTTTACGAAGATTAATAGTAATAATAAAATTTTAATTAATTGCTACATTATTATTATTACATTTTTTTAAAAAATCAAAAACTGTTGCTTATTGCCATAACTTTGGATCGATAATAATAATAATAATAATAATAATAAGCTTGCAATCACTATTTGACTGCCGTGACCTGTGAACTATAAAAAATTAAAATTTTGCTTTCTTAAATAATGACTTTTGTTAAATTGCATTGTACTTTCTTAAATATTGACATTTTTAAAGATATAAGCTCATCCCGATGTTACACTCATCAAGAGCTTTCATTTGAGTACTTACATGCATTTTCATATATTTTTCATATATACATATATATAAATATATAAAATATATGAAAAAATTGATGTGGGTATTCAAATGAAAGGTATCGATGAGTGTAACATCGGGATGAGATTATATCTTTAAAAATGTCAATAATTCACAAGATTATTTATTAAATTACATTGTACTTTCTTAAATATTGACTTTTTTAAAGATATAAGCTCATCCCGTTCTTACATTTATCAAGAGCTTTCATTTGAATACCCACATGCATTTTTGATATGTTTTTCCTATATTTACAAATATTATATATTTGTATACATGAAAAATATATCAAAATGCATGTCGGTACTCAAATGAAAGGTCTCGATAAGTATAATGTTGAGATGAGCTTATATCTTTAAAAATGTCAATAGTTCACAAGATAAAAGGTCATTTCTTAATTATGTATCTAGAGATAGAGCAATTTCAAATGCAGTCTAAATACTTATCACAATAAATTAAATTTTCTTAAAGAATTAAAAATTATTTTTTATTGGTATCATTTTTAATCAATAATAATAATAATAATTTTTTATTAATTTATCAGGCTCAAAAATTAAGTGAAGAAGCACACACAATGGGAAGCTTACAGTGTACTAGAGTTTCAGCAGAGCTTAAGACTGCTCGA
This sequence comes from Cotesia congregata, assembly GCA_905319865.3. Taxonomy (NCBI): domain Eukaryota; kingdom Metazoa; phylum Arthropoda; class Insecta; order Hymenoptera; family Braconidae; genus Cotesia; species Cotesia congregata. Next base: position 2,887,661 of record CAJNRD030001118.1, on the reverse strand, counting down.
TCGTTAGTAAGGCTCACTGAAATTCAAGCTACATTACAAGAACAAAGGTAATAAATTTATTAACTAATTTAAGAAAAAAAAAAAAAGTTGACAATAAAAATTTATTGTGCTAGAGTTGATAATAATAAAAATTGTAATTTTTTTTACAGGATATTATTTTTACGCCAACAAATCCACACCTTGGAGGAGCTGAAATCCCAAAACTCCTTTATGGCTGATGACTCTTAGTGTAAGAGACTATAAAAATTATTGATTAATAATAAAAATAATAATAATATTAATAATAATAACGATAATGAAGAAACCTATAATTAATTCACGCAAGTAAACAAGAATAAAAACATAATTATTATTCTCATTAATATTAAAATAAAAAAAAATATAAAGAAAAATAAAAAAAAAATAATTAAGAAGTGTACCTAAATTATGTCATTAATGTAAAAGTGATATGAATTAGCGAATGATGATTGGGCTCCCTAGAGAGGATAGGCTTCGCTTCTCAATCTATAATTAATTATCAATTATTATTATAATTAATTTTTATCGTCATTTAGCATTGTCGTTTCATCATCATCATCATTATCGTCTCGTCATCCTCGTTATCATCATCCATTTATAATAATAATTACGGATTAATTATAAAGTATATGAAATAAATAAAAAAAAAAAATCAATTATTAATTATTAATTAATAAATAATTAAAGGAGTAAGGAAATATGTTAAAGACCTCTCTGGGAAAACGCATTAGGCCTATCCCCGAAAAGCAGTTATTGTAATCGATTCAAATCAATAATAAATACAGTCGTCATTTAGCGTAGGGGAAAAATTATCGACTTTAGGTATATATTAATTAAGGTGGCGTAAAAAAAATCGACTATTTTTTTTATTCGAGTGAAAAAATGTTAGTTTTTGATGATTTGAGAGTCCTCTTCAAAGGACAGCTTAAAAAAAAATTTTTAAGAGGTCACTCCAATTTTTTTTAATGCTGTCTCTAGATACATAATTAAGAAATGCCCTTGTATCATGTGAACTATTGACATTTTTAAAGATATAAACTCATATTGATGTTATACTCATCGAGACCTTTCATTTGAGTACCCACATCACTTTTTCATATATTTTATATATTTATGTATATTATATATATGTATATATATGAAAAATATATGAAAAGTGCATGTGGGTACTCAAATGAAAGCTCTTGATGAGTGTACCATCGGGATGAGCTTATATCTTTAAAAATGTCAATAATTAAGAAATTATGTTGTATTTTATCAACTTATTATATTTTTAAAGATATAAACTCATCTCGATGTTACACTCGATGAGACCTTTCATTTGAGTACCCACATCACTTTTTCATATATTTTATATATTTATGTATATTATATACATGTATATATGAAAAATATATGAAAAGTGCATGTGGGTACTCAAATGAAAGCTCTTGATGAGTGTAACATCAGGATGAGCTTATATCTTTAAAAATGTCAATATTTAAGTAAGTACAGTGCAATTTGACAATTTTACAGTGCATTACTTAAGATTTTTTCGAGCGACTTTTTAATATTCAAATAAAATTCTATGAATTTTTTTTTTTTCTTTAGTATAATAAAATATAAAATTACACTACGAGATGAACTAAAAATCAAGCACAATATAGAATACATATTTTTTTTTATTTAATCAACTACAGCATTAACGAAAAAAAAATTATGCGCGACGTTTCCAAATTTAAATTTTGAATTGAAATTTTCCGAAACTTACTTTTTTTGGTCTATAAAATTATACTGTAACGAAAAAAAAGAAAATCTGATTTTTAAAATATAAAAAAATTTTGAGCGACCTCTTAAAAATTTTTTTCTGAGCTGCCCTTTGGTCAGGTCTCTTAAAACCTCAAAAATTAATATTTTTCCACTCGAAACTAAAAAAAAAAAAAAATAGTCAGTTTTTTTGGGCCACCTTAGTATATATATTTTTTTTTCATTATTTAAATAAATATATTATTAAAAAATAAATATCAATTCTTAAACTTTGAATACTTGTACTGACTTGTATAAAAAAAATTCGCATCTTTGTACTACTTGTGTTGTGACAACAGTGTTTCTTAAAAAGTTAAATTAATTAAAAAAAAAAAAAAAAAAAAAAAAAAAGCATTTTAATAATTCAAGACGATAGAGAAGAAAAAGAAAATTTTTATTTTTTAGATATTTGATCGTATGAATGCGATTGATTTAAAATAATAGCAGAATTTATTGACCATTTTATTTTATTAATTATTCACAATTTTTTATATACTTTTTTAATGTATTAATTATTTTTTTTCAATCACTTGTTATCAAGGTTGATTATATTAATTTTGTTGTAAGGCCTTAAGGTCAATCGAGGTCAATAAGTCTTGTCGAAAAAAAAAAAAATAGGCTTATTCCAATCGTCAATTGTAAAGAAATTTAATTTAATTTAATTATTGAAACGTAGTAATAAATTACGAGTATAAACAAAGGCTTTTGTTTCGTGTAGATTTGCTTTTTCTTATTTCCTTGTAATTAATTAATTACAAAAAAAAAATATTAAGTTAAAATAAACTTTTATTAAAATAATTAATTAATTAATTGAATAAATAAATAAATAAATAAATAAAATAGGGTAAAGTCACTGGTGGTTGATCGGTAAAACACGTCATCACTTATTTCTATTTATTTGTATTATAATTTTTAAAAAGCTGACTATTAAATAGTCGATTAAAATGTAACCGTGTATAGTTTGTAAGTATTTAAAATTTTCTAATGATTATTTTTACTATTTTAATAATTATAACAACAGCGTTGGTTAAATATTATAATTATTACTATTAAAAATTAATTAGTTATTTTTAAGTACATTTTCTTTAATAAAAGGATTAAAAACAATGTATATATACATTATTTCTTCTTTATTTTTATTTTTAATTAAATGAGATTAATTAATAGTGTCTTTGCCCTATTAGTTTAATTGTTTTTTTTACACAATTGTTGACAGATTATAATGATAAATAAATGATAATTAAAATTAAGAACAATTTATTTTATGATATAAAATTAATCCATTAAAAATTTGCAACATTGCAGTCACTACGTGACTGCCTTGACTTGTGAAATATAAATAAATAAAATTTTGCTTTATTAAATAATGACTTTTGTTAAATTGCGCTGTACTTTCTTAATTATTGATGATTTTTAAGATACAAGCTCATTACGATGTTACACTCATCAAGAGCTTTCATTTGAGTACCCACATCCACTTTTCATATATTTATATATATAATATACATAAATATATAAATATATGAAAAATTGATGTGGGTACTCAAATGAAAGGTCTTGATGAGTGTAACATCGGGATGAGCTCATATCTTTAAAAATGTCAGTAGTTGACAAGATAGCAATGTCAGTTCTTAATTATTGACATTTTTAAAGATATAAGCTCATCTCGATGTTACACTCATCGAGACCTTTCATTTGAGTACCCACATGCATTTTTAATATATTTTTCATATATACATATATATATAATATATATAAATATATAAAATATATGAAAAATTAATGTGGGTACTCAAATGAAAGGTCTTGATGAGTGTAATGTGGGGATGAGCTTATATCTGTAAAAATGTCAATAATTCACGAGATATTAGTTGAATTGCACTATACTTCCTTAAACATTGACGTTTTTAAAGATATAAGCTCATATCGATGTTACAATCATCAAGAGCTTTCATTTGAGTACCCACATGCATTTTTGATATATTTTTCATATATTTATATATATAAATATATAAAATATATGAAAAATTGATGTGGGTACTCAAATGAGAGGTCTCGATGAGTGTAACATCAAGATGAGCTTATATCTTTAAAAATGTCAATAGTTCACAAGATACAAGGTCATTTCATAATTATGTATCTAGAGATAGAGTATTTTTGAATGCAACCTAAATCATATGACCATCCTGGAACCAAAATTATTCTTATTCTTTCAACAATATAAATTATTAGAAATTTTTTTTTATTTCTGAGTTATTTAACACGAGAAAGTTTAGTAAAAAAACAATAAATTAATAATTATTTACCAATTATGAAGTTATGACTAGTAATGAAAGTTTAAGTGATCACTAAAATTAACTAATGCATAAAAAATTTTCTCCAAGTTATTAAATAGCAGGAATAAAAAAAACCAATAAAAATATCCATTATTTTTTTTTTAATTATGATAACAAGTTTTTATTATCATCTTCAGTCAGAAAATGAAGATATTAAACAAGACAAAAATAATAGCGTGGAATTACATCAATTGCTGGTAAAAATAAAATTAGAGTGAATTTAATGAATACTTATCAAATAATTTTTTCACAAATTAATAATAATAATAATAATAATAATAATAATGAATTAGTTGCTAAAACTAATAACTATTTAAAAACAATGATTTAATTTAAATTTATATTTTTTTTTTATTTTGTCCACTTAGTATTTTTTTCCTACAATAAAACACTTAGCAAATATTTTTTTTATCATTGCTATAATTAATAATAATAATAATAATAATTATTATCATTTAATATTCTAACGAAAATGGCATTCAGTTTTTTCATTTTTTTTTATTTAATTATTTATAAGATTATTAATCATTTGGTTTTTTTATATATAAAAAAAATATAAAATTTTATCTACTCAATGGAAACGATTGGGTAAATCGTAATTTATTATTTGTACTATCCGAATGCCATTTTCGTATTATGTTACAATATTTTTAATTTTTACGTTTATTTTCTTTTTATATTTTATTATTTTATTTTATTTATTTTTTTCGAGAAACAGCGGTCTAAAAAAATTTATATTTATTAAACTATTCCCCGAGTATCTTAACTAAATTATAATTAAACTAATACAATTTTTTTTTTAGAGTTATTTTAAATAATTTGCAACAAAAATTGAGACTTTTTTTTAACAAAATTATACAATTAAGGAACAAGGTAATTAAATTAAAAAAAAAAAAAAAAAAATAAACGTTAAAATTATAAACAAATTTATTAATGAGAAGTTTATTTTAATAAATTTAAATTAAACTGTCAAAATTTAAAGAAAAAATTTTTAATAAAATTACCCTGATATTTTTACAATTACAATTTTAATATTAACAAAAAAAAATTTTTAAAGCACGGAAAATTATTTCCGTACTTGAAAAAATTTTTTTGTTAAAATTATTTGATTTATTTTTTGTAAAAATATTTATAGAGTATGTCAATTTAAAGTTGTTGACGCGTGAATAATTACAACTGTCTTTTTGGCTTCTTATTAATCTATCTCGCGTAATTTGTATTATGTTTATTTAATTATACAGTTGATAACTTATTTATTTTTATTTTTTTTTTAAACACACGAATTAACCGCACATTGTTGCAAAAATTTTTTTTTAGATTTAAATTTATTTTTTAAAATAATTATTATAACAATTATTCAAGTTCGTGGATGTGCTCTTCTTACTGCTCGTTTTATTTTTCTTTGCGTTACAGCTTGTTGTGGTGCCGCACTGAAATTAAAAGTTAATTTTTTTTTTTTTATTTAATTTATACTGTTAATTATAATTATTTGACTATAAAATTAATTAGTTACCTAAATTGGGCTACTGCACTGCCACCAGTGAAATTGAATGTCGGAGGTGTGTTAGGATCAAAGGCGATTCCCGGTGTTGAAGGCATGGGATTAAATTTGAAACCACCTGATGGTGTTGGTGGTGCCTGGAATAAAATTTATATATTAGTTATTAATTAATTAATACTTCATTACTTGATTCAAGATTTTTGTTAAAATTATTAGGTGTAAAATTTAATTTTCTACAAGAAGTGTCTCAATGTTTTTATATGACTAATATTTTCATATTAATTTCTCAATTAAAATTAATAATAAACTAGGGACCTAGTTACTATGTGACTTCCGTGACTAGTGAACTATAAATAAATAAAATATTGCTTTATTAAATAATGACTTTTGTTAAATTACACTGTACTTTCTTAAATATTGACGATTTTAAATATATAAGCTCATCTTGATGTTACACTCATCGAGAGCTTTCATTTGAGTACCCACATGGATTTTTGATATATTTTTCATATATAGATATATATAATATATATAAGTATATCAAATATATGAAAAATTGATGTGGGTACTCAAATGAAAGGTCTCGATGAGTGTAATGTCAAGATGAGTTTATATCTGTAAAAATTTCAATAGTTCACAAGATATTTGTTAAATTGCACTGTACTTTCTTAAATATTGACGTTTTTAAAGATATAAGCTCATCTTGATGTTACACTTATCGAGAGCTTTCATTTGAGTACCTACATGCATTATTGATATATTTTTCATATATACATATATATAATATATATAAATAAATATATAAAATATATGAAAAATTGATGTGGGTACTCAAATGAAAGGTCTTGATGAGTGTAACATCGAAATGAGCTTATATCTTAAAAAATGTCAATAGTTCTCAAGATACAAGGTAATTTTTTAAATATAGATAATTCAAATTTCAGCTAACTTTTGAAAATCTTATTTCTAAAATTGCATCTTTTGTATTAATCTTAAGAAAAAATCAAGATATTATTTTTATAAAATTAAATTTCGAAATTTTGTTTTCCGCCTTAATATCAAAAATTAAAAATTATTAATTATTATTTCAAAATTAAGCTAAAAATCCTGAACCTGTTCACAACTAATATAAAATAATATCCTTTACTTTAATAATATAAATCTAAATAATAAAAGAAATTCCAAAAAAATACTTACATTTAACCCAGTATTAAAATTAAATCCAGTAGACCCACTGGCAGTAGAAGACCCAGTGGCGGGAGCAGGAGATCCAAAATGAAACATATTACTACTCCCAGAATTCTGTCCCAATGTCCCGGAAGCTTGATTATTAAAAATACTAGGAAGCGGTGTAGCGGACGGTTGTCCAAAAGCCGGTGGCTCAGCTTTGGGTGCATTGAAGGAGAACGCCGGTGGTTGGGACGTAGCAGCGCTCCCGAAAGTACTTCCAAATCCCGTTTCACCAGCCGTAGCCGTCGCCGTAGCCTGAACCTGAGCTTGAGCCTGAACTGGAGCAGCAGAATTACTTCCAAAACTAAACATCGGTTTCTGCGGCGTATTATTCGTATTAGCTCCACTAAAATTGAACCCTCCAGTAGAATTCTGAGTATTTTGTCCCGACGTAGCTCCAAATGAAAACAGTCCTGAATTACTCGCCGCAGGTGCAGGAGTATCAGCAGGTTTAGCTGAAAATATATTTTGCCCCGTAGAAGATCCAAAATTGGGAGTACCAGTTCCAAAGATACTACTTTGTGGCGCTGTACTGGAGCCAAATAACGAGGGAGTTATTGCTGCAGTAGTAGGTACAGAAGGTGCAGATCCAAAAGTTGGCGCCGTAGATGCTGCACCACTAAACATCGGCTTATCTCCACCAAAAGTTGTTTTAACTGTTTTTTCATCACCAAATCCTGTGGATTTTTTTTCTAACCCCCCAAAAGGCGTCTTAGACTTATCTGCAATTTCAAACAGTGAAGAGGATTTTTCTTCAGGCTTAGCTGCAGAATTTAATCCAAAAACTGGAGCAGGAGTTGGTGCAGAACTTCCAAAAGAAATGGCGGCTTTTTTTTCTGGTGGAGCTGATGAAGAGTCCGCAAATTTTGGACTCGTAAATGAAAATCCTGAAGTTGTTACTGGAGCAGCTACAGACACTGGAGCTGCCACAGTTACAGGTTGGCTTTGTCCAAATTTAATATTCTCAGTTGTGTTCAAATTTTTGGGTTCTGAAAATGTGAAAACTGTCGAAGAAGCTCCTACATCACAACTCGCACTTGCAACATTTTCCGGAGAAACAAATGAAAATCCCGGAGTAGTTTTTTCAGTTTTATCTTTTTCTTGTGAATTAACACTAGTAGCCGGATTAGAAAATACTTTTTCTTTCTCTACAATTTTAGGAGTTCCAAAAGAAAATACCGGTTTATTTTCCTCGACTTTCTCAACAGCCTTAGGAACCCCAAAAGTAAACCCACTGACTGTACTACTAACAGGAGGAATTTCCGTAGCTTTGGGCGCTATAGTTGTAGGTGAAGAAAATTTGAAACTCGTAGGCTCTGTTTCTGAGGTTTTAGGAATGCCAAAAGTAAACGGCTGACTCATAGGCGGTGCAAATGTGAACCCATTCGTAGCACCAGACTTTTTCTCATCATTCTTCGTAAGAAGCTGAGCACCAGCTGGAATTCCAAAGGTGAATTTAGGAGCTTCTTTCTTTTCTTCTTCCTTCTTCAAGGGAGCCGCTCCGGGTTTCAAAGTACTGCAAGAAACACACTCAGTAACCTCAGCCTTGTTTTGAACCATACAAGCGTCGCAAGTCCACGAACCAGGTGGTTTTTTAAATTTATCCCCAAACCCGCTGGTAATTGGTGCCGTTAGCTTTGGAGCTTGCACAGATTTTGTCTTAGAAGATTTATTAGGACAGGGTGTTTCACAACATACACAAGATAAAGCCGTAAGTTCATTTCTGACCATACAGGAAGGACACTCCCATTTTTGTGCAGCATTCTGCTGAATTTTAACAATAGGCAGACTGTTTTTGACTGTCTTGACTAGTCCTGGCTTGGATGCGTTGCAGCAAGGACATGTTATCACATTAGAAGGATTCTTTAACATACACCCGGGACATTCCCATGTTCCGTCGGGTTTCTTCTCTTCAGCTTTAGCATTAGCTTTAGTTTCTTCCTTTGCAGTTTCAACCTTAGAACTGAAGCTAGAGAATAATTTATTAGAACTCTTGCTACTCTTATCTTGCCGCTGCGTTGAACAAGACAGACAATTTTTTTCAGTAGCTGGATTTCTTACTAAACAAGACTCACACTCCCACTTATCGTTCAATTTAAACTGCATTCCAAATTGCGTTTTTCCTTCAGATGGATCAACTATCGAAGACGATGTAGAAGAATTAGAGACCTTAGAATCTGACTTTCGAGCTTTACAAGCGACACACTGATCATTACTATCGTTATTTTTAATAAAGCACTCCCTACATTCCCAAATTTCTTCTGCCTTATCACTCTTTTTCACCAGAACATCCAAAACGCTTCCAGGTTGCAATTCAATTTTGCTTTCAGGCTCTATTTTTTTCTCTTTGGGTCTCGGAGCTGTGGACGATCCAGACCACAAAAAGTTTGTCGTCGGCTGACTTGTAGAATTGAAATTAAAATTAGGCTTAACAATCTTCGGAGATGTTTCTTCATTTAAATTAATAGGTTTTGAAAATGTAAATTTCTGCCCGTCTGACTCGAGACTAGTATTAGCTCCGTCCAATTTTATCGGACTGGAAAATTTAAACAGCCCCGTTTCTTTGGACGGAGAATTAGTTTTCTTAGTCTCTAGCTCTAGCCCAGAATTTCCTTTATTAATATTATTAATAACAGAAGAAGAAGCAGAAGAAGAATTATTCTTAACTTCAGAAATGGGAATATCAAAAGTCGGCAAAGTAGTAATAGGTAAAGGAATATGCGCTAGATTAAGCTCCTCTTTGGGCTCTTCATCAATTTTCTTCTTACCCTTAGCCCTGAGTTTCCCCATGAATTTTTTATCATCTGTCTCAGTTCTGAGATGATACTCATTAGACTTAACCTGCGGCGCAGGTTCGCTGTGAGCTGACACAATTTTCCGGGCAGCTAGAGTAGTATTGGTCAGTCTCTGGCGTCTCTTGAGCTTTAGCATATCGGGAACCGTGGGAACTGCCAGTTCTCTGGTCAAGTGTCTCAGTCCAATAGGAGCGACATTAGAAGTAGTGCTATTTATACTACTTTCTTCCTCCCTAGCGCGCTTCCTCGACGCAAAAGTGCTCAGTGGAGTCTTTACGGGAATCTTTTTTGCGTCTGTAATAGGCGAAGAAAAATGTTCCAAAGTCTCTAAGATTCTCTTAGCGGTCTGGCTCATCCCCGTGACGTCTGTCGTAGAGGAATTCGAAGGTTTCACGCGGACACTCGACCTTTTGGGCACTCTAAGCTGGAAGTCATTGATCTGACCGGGTCTTCTTGTCGCCCGGAAATTCCCGATCGCGTTAGAACCTCCGAAGGTTGTGTTACCGCTGTAAAACGGCGAGGAGAGACCAGCAGCGCGTTCTAGGGGACTGTTGTCATTGCTGACCATCGACGCGTTGAAACTCGGTCGTCTAGAGCTTAGCGAATCTCTGCCATTGAATAGGAGAGATTTTGACTGCAGGTGATCCGTAAACGATAATTTATTATCACTATTTAGCTTTTTATTACTGGCAAATGGGTAAATTATGAAGTTAGACAATCCGTCTTGTCTGCTGGTCTGGGGAATTAAGGAACTACACCCGCTGGTGCTTTCACTAGACTCGGAATTGTCATCTACACCATTTGCATTCGCTTCATGCTGCTGGTGTAGTTGAGGCTGGGATTGATGTTGCTGGTGGGGCTGCTGGTGTTGCTGGTGAGCAAGAGGGGTAATATCTGACTTGGTGTGAGTCAACCTAACAGGGACACGCAGCGTAGGCGTAGAAGCTACGAAAGATCTACTAGATCCGGCAATTGGCTGCGGAAAACTTGACATTGTTTCGTCAGCGTCCTCGTAATGCTCGGTACTAATTCGACGAGCTGTGTAATTAATATTGTGGTTGCTAATAGTGTTTGCATTAAAATTGTTTGTGGTACGATTACGCGACTGGATTTTAAAGGTATCTGAGGGGTGAGTTACGTCCAATCGTATGCAAGGCCGCTTTGAAGGCGGCTGCAGTGACTCTTCCTCAACGTCTTGTTCTTCTGTGTCTTGATCAGCCAGCCCGTTTCCTGGAGAATTGAACCACTTGCTTATCCAGGATCTCTGGGGTATTAAATCTGTTACTCTAGTGGCCATTTTCTTCACAAATGACTGAAATTTTATTTTAATTAATTAATATTGTATTAAATAATTATAACTATTAAAATCCAACATCAACATAAGATGTAAAGATTTTAGAGAAAATATGGATAGATAAATAATAAATTTTATTAGATCCTGGAGTTGTAAGCTCCTTCAGGACCATCAACAATTCATAAAGTTAATTGTTTACAAGTATACATTTGATAGTGTTTGCATTACAGTTTTAAAGATCGATATTAATTAATAACTCACATGTTAAATTATAAGATAAATGGTAATTATATTGATTGCAAGAAGAAATTAAAACAAGCTTGTTTAAAATTTTCAATGGTGTCAATTTCTATGAAAATAAAATTAGCCGACATTTAAAAAATTTTATGATTCTTTTTATTAAATAATTATTAAAAAAAAATTTTTTCATTTGTTAAAAACTTCAAAAACTATAAGTGTAAATTTTTAAAAATATTTTTTAGTTATAATTTAATAAATTAAATTAGGAAAGAATTTTCATAGATAGCAGAATTACTTCTTGGTAAACGCAGCTAGTCATTCCTGACATCACCTCTTCTTAATATAATCGACAAAAATTCTAATTTTGATCTAAATAATTGATTATAATTTATAAAATAGACAAGCTATGAAATAATGGATCAATTAATAGAATCTTAGGTCGCAACGTTTCGCTGTATTTTATCAGCTTCTTCAGACTCTGCACAAGACATAAATATACACAATTATACAACATTTAAAAATTATATATAGTTACTATACAATGTTAAAAATTCATGAAAATCAAATTAGCCAACATTTCAAGTTTTTTATTGAAAATATTTCAATTAAACTATTAAGAAAAAAAATTTCACAAGTAAAAAACTTGAAAAACGATAAGTGCAATTTTTTATAAATATCTTTTTAGTTGTATTTTAATTAATAAAAAAAATCAAAAATTTTTAGACTTCTGCTAACTTCAGTGTCATTAGTACAGTGTGTATGTATATGTAAATAAATAAATTATTATTGTGTTTCATATTTATTTTTAATTAAACCATTAAATATATTTGTCAAAATACTTTTGACCGCTACTGTATAATAATTAAATATATTTGTCAAAATACTTTTGACCGTTACTGTATAATAATTAAAAATTTATGAAAATGAACTTAGCCGACATTTAAAAATTTTTATAAATTTTTTGTTGAAAAAATTTTAATTAGATAATTAATTAAGAAAAAAAATTTCACATGTAAAGAACTTGAAAAACGATAAGTGCAATTTTTTATAAATATCTTTTTAGTTGTATTTTAATTAATAAAAAAAAATCAAAAATTTTTAGCCGTCTACTAACTTCAGTGTCATAAAAATTCAAACACAATATTTTTAATATTACCTCTAAATTTATTTAGCATTCACGTCAGACAAATTAATCCCGAAATACTTATATTTAAAATTATGTACTCGTTACAATATACAAAAAACTAAATAAAAAGACTTACACCAAATTAAACAATAAATATAATACATCAAGTCAATAATTTTCTGACTAACTAAAGCTACCTAAGATGCAGTAGCATTTTATTAATTGATCCATATTCTCTCTGAAATCTTTACATCTTATGTATTAAATTAATTTAAATTATTTATTTATAATAAATTGATTAAGAAAAAATTTCTAAAATGTCAAATTTTTTTTAATCAATATCAATGTGTCGAGTGATGTCGTAACTTTGAGGTTAAGTACAGAGCATGGCGTGCGTGGAAAATATATTTAATTCTCGAGGATTCTAGAGATCCTTTTTGATTAAAAAGTATTATTGCATTTAATTAAACATATAGTTAAATTTTCTTTTAATGTTTTAGAGGTAAAAAAAAAATTAAATGTCAAAAATCCAGATGAGTTGCTGACCTATTTAAAGAAAAAAAAAAAGCAAGATCTCAGCAAGGCTACTTGTCAAACGACAATCACACCAACAATAATACCGTATTTATTTATTATTTATACAACGGGGAATAATTATTGAGCAAGTGTTTGAGCTGGTTATTAATAGCTAATTGAACTCACGTTGTTGACATCGTATGGCTTCTCACCGTAGGACCGTCTTCCAGCCGAGTTGTTGTTATTTCTCTTGGCCATTTTGCACGCGCTGGTTATTTATTATTATAGTACTTAACGTTTTTCTTTCACTGTATCACGGGTACTTGGGACCAAAAACTAAAACTTTATTTAATTTACACTTATTAATTGTTATTATTCACACGGCAAGTGGGGATTCAATAATTATCGGGAGCATTCTTGATGATGGATATATTTTCCGTTTTAACCCAACAGTACGCTAGTGGTTAGAGCGGGAGCTTCACGAGTGGAAGGGACCGCGCATCAAACTCTCCACATTCATCGAGAGATTCTTTAAAATGCCACCAGGGGGCCGGCGCATACATCAAGCGCCTCTATGGTTTTTTTTTTTAAGTTTTTTTTTTCAGTTATGTTTTATTCCGTTATTTTTTATTTTTGAATTTTTATTTATATTATTATTATTCTTTATAAATTATGGCAATTCATTTAGCTGATATTTAATAATTTTGGTGACAAATAAATTATTGCAAAAAAAAATTAATGCAATTTTTTAAAAATAAATTTGCTTGTTAAAAAACAATAAAAAAATGGTCAAGTGACTGCTAACTTTAATAATGTTATAAATTAATTTAGCAATTATTTAATAATTTTAACTATTTTTTATTAAATAAATTAGTGCAAAAAAATTGACAAGTGGAACTTTAAAAAACAATTTTTTACAAAAAATTTCTTTATTAAATAAAATTAAAAAATTGTTAAATGACAGCTGACTTTAATATTATAAAAATTTAACTAATAATAAAAAATTATAATGAAACTAAAATTAACCGACACTCAATAATTTTTAATTTTTTTTATTAATTAAATAAAAACTAAAAAACTATTTTTAAAAAATTACATATATAATTTTTTTAATTTTCTATATATGAAAATTTTTCTTTTAATTTTTTAAAAATTATCTTCCAATAAAATAAATTATAAAAATTTTTAAATGTCGGCTAATTTAATTTATAGTACTAAAGTTAGCCGACATTTTTAATTTTTTGATTTTTCTTCATTAAATATGAAATTAGAGAAAAAAAATATTTTTTAAAAATTGCACTTACAGTTTTTTCATAAAATTATAAAGTAATGTATAAAAGCATAATAATAATTTATTAATTATCCATCTACTAAATGATTTTTAAATTAAAAAATGCAATCATTAAAATTATTTATAACAATAATTAATAAAAAAAAATTTGATGAATATCTTTACTTAAGTCTTGAATGATTGTTAGCAGATGGCAGGTAAGTTACTAATTTAAATTTATTTTGTTGATGGTTGGTTGAAGATTTGTTGACAATCAATTTTCCAGAGCCTTTGATCTTATATTCTTCATACATCCACTTAACCTTTGGACGAACGTTTGTGTCAAACAGAACTTAGAAAGATCTTCCAAAAAGCTGTAATTATTAAAAAAAGGTAACAATTAATTGCATCATAAGTTTGTGAGTGATTGTTGTATTGACATATTAACTGGAGCTTTTCTTTGTTTAGGTTATTTCTTCTCCAAACGTCATGGTCAGAAGAAAGAAAGTATGGAAAAGCTTGTCTACAATTGTAAGTAAATTGTATGTTTGATTTTATTTATTTTCTTTTGTTTCAGAAGTGCTGATAAATAATTATTTAACTATTTTATAGTAAGGTATTTTTTAATCAACAAAATATTTTTGACAGATAATTTTTACAATTGATAATTAGATTGTTAATGAATTAATTTTTTAAAATTCATAATTTTTTTATGAAAATTAAGTTAACCGGTTTAAGTTAATTATTAAAAAAACAATCAAAAACTTCGGCTGATTTTTATTTAGTAATATAAATTTTTAATAGTTTTGAAGAACACAATGTCGAATATTTGTTTGTATTAATAATAAGTAATCACATGTTCTAGCATGACTATGGAATACTTCACTTGTTTTGACAATAATCCCATCAATAATTTTAATCCTTGTCATTATCAAATTTTAGTAGCTAAATTATGACATTGAAAAGTTTTCAACTTATTTTTAATAATTACGGACTTATTTCTATTAATATTACTTATAAGTACTATTATTGAATATAATGTAACTGTTATTTTTTTTTCTAATAGAACCCGCTTCATGGTTTTGCTGTAGAGTTTAATAATACTAAAGTTAGCCGATTTTAATTTCTGTTAAAATTAAATTAGAACTTAAAAATATTTTTTTAAAATTGCACTTTTAGTTTTCGAGTTTTTTACTAGTTTTTTTAATAAAAAAAAATTCTAAAAATTTTTAGATCTCGGCTAACTTAATTTTCATTAAAGTATAACACTAAAGTTGGCCGACGTTTTTAATTTTTTTTTTTTTAATTATTAAATTAGAACTAAAAAATATTTTTTTAAAATTACACTTTTAGTTTTTCGAGTTTTTTACAAATAAAAATTTTTTTCAATTATTTTGTAATAGTTTTTTTTAATAAAAAAAAATTCTAAAAATTTTTAGATCTCGGCTAACTTAATTTTCATTAAAGTATAACACTAAAGTTGGCCGACGTTTTTAATTTTTTTTTTTTTAATTATTAAATTAGAACTAAAAAATATTTTTTTAAAATTACACTTTTAGTTTTTCGAGTTTTTTACAAATAAAAATTTTTTTCAATTATTTTGTAATAGTTTTTTTTAATAAAAAAAAATTCTAAAAATTTTTAGATGGCTAACTTAATTTTCATTTGGGTTTAGTGTATTATTTAAAAAATAAAAAATAATAAATTAGGTCTAGAAAATAATTTATAAAAAATTGCACTAATAATTTTTCTTGCTACAATTTATAAATCAAAAAATATGAAAATTAAGTTAGCCGATATCTAAAAATTTTTATAATTTTTTTTAATTGAAAAATTACTACAAAAATTTTCATTTGTAAAAAACTTGAAAAAATATTTTTTATTTATAGTTTAATAAAAGAAAAAAAAATTAAAAACGTCGGCTAACTTTAGTATTATAAAAAAATTTCTAAAAATTGTCTTTCTCTGTTCCAAAATCATGAAAAATTTTTTAACAATTGGAGTTTATAAGTATGTATAAATTACCTAATTATTGAGATGTATTTATTGACAGAAACAAAAAAGCATGAAGATAATAATAAAGAATAATTTTTAATTTCAGTTTCATAGAGAATTGCAAGTAGGAGTGGAAGGAATCTACACTCAAATAATATCAACTTTAGCAGGCCTCGGAATTATAAATAACATTAATCAAATTAACAATCAAAACATCAGTGATATGATTAGAAACATTTACAATATAACTCCGGTTGATTATTCTTTCGTGAGGATTCACGCACACTTAGTTATCTTTTTCCGGGAGTATACAGCTAAAATAATCCGAGATCTAGTGTTGTTTAGAAGCCGTCAAAGAGTCAGATTTAGGGTCAGAGAAAGAATCCACTAATCATCGACATTTATTACAATTTGTAAATTAATATATAAATATAATTATGCATAAATGATGCCAATAAGAAATACTGAAGACAATGGAACCTCAGCGCAGCTACAAATTACAAATCAATTCTGTTATTTTACGTAATTTTTAGTAAAAGTTAAGAATTAACAATTGACAACTCAACTTGTGTACGACTCAGAAATAAATATACTTTGTATTCTTCTGTATATTTATATGTAATTTAACTCAGGGAAAGTTGTCGTAGTAGACAATATAATAGAATAGTGTAGAATAGTAGAGAACCAAGAAAACTATGAATTCTTCAGAGTAAAATCACATTGAGGTGAGTGTTGGATCGTTGATAGTTAAGAGCTGTATGTTAAGAGAAAGCGCTTAACTCTTTTTCTGGGAATGAGTGTATAAGGATGTTTGTTAAATATCTGACGTATTTCTTTTACATTTAAACTTACTCACGTCCGTTTTAATCTTGTGTTTATATGTTAAAACCTTTTTTTTTTTTTTTGTATTTCCTTGACTCATAACCAAACTGAAAGTTCTTTATTTACCGATATATAAGTTTCGTCATATCACAATCGGCACTATTTTTAGTAATTATTTACACGTGGGGTCAACCTTATTTTTGGCCATACCTAGGTGATAAATTAACATTTTTCAATTTTTTTATTTTGCTTCAATTATTAAATTAAAACCAAAAAATATTTTTTTTAAATTGCACTTAGTTTTTCAAATTTTTGATAAATGAAATTAAAAAAAAAATTTTGGTAATTTTTGGCCATATGTAGGTGAAAAATTAACATTTTTTTTATTCAGCTTGTTTTTACGACGCATTTATATAATAAAAAATGTTTAAAAGTTGGATAAAATTTTGGCTCTCATGTTTTTGGATAACATTTCTATTTTATCTTTTTTTTGATATATTTTTTTTTGAAAAGCACATTAAAAAAAACGAACAATTAAAAAAAAAGTTAAATATCACAATTTCATAAAAAACTTATAAAGTTTTTTGAAAATTTGTTAAAATTTTGATAATCTTTTTTTTTTTAATTGTTAATTTTTTTATGTTTTTTAAAAAAAATATCTCAATAAAATCAAATAGAAATTTCGTTCAAAAAAATGAAAATTAAAATAGTTGACCACACTTGTAAATATTTCCCAAAATTTTCATATCTTATCATTAAAAAAATTTTTACTCCGAAATTTTTTTTTCATAATTAAAAAAGATTTTTTTTAAATACTATTTTTTTTTTAATGAAAAAATCGACTTAAAAAAAAGTTTTTTATTAGTTATTTTATTTTTGACGAACTTTAAGGAAAAAAAAGTATGCAATTATAAAAAAAAAATTTTAAATATAATTTTAATATGTTAATTAAATTGTAATTGACTCCACTTGTAAATATTTACCCTAGTTTTTTTTTTTCCATCTTCTAATTATCCCAGATAATCAATCAATACGTACCGATAATTATCAATTATTAATGAATAGTCTATTTAAATAATAAATAAATAAATTCTTAAAATACTTAGCTTGGTCAGCATGGCCTGAATACCAAACCGTTTATACACTTCTTACCAGGTTTTAATTCATTGTATTTAATTTTATTAGTAGTAACCCGCATAATTATTAATACATACCACATTATTAAGGCTGTACAATACGAATAGTTATTTAATATTTTTATTTATCTTATTTATTTGCATTAATATTTAGGTGCGATACCAAGGAAGTGGAGAACGATGACGCGATGACGATAGAAAATACTTCTGTGTTTCTTCAACCGCTATGAATTGCAATTTTTCTACACATTCAACTTAACGCAACACATATGTAATATAATGTGTTAATATATATACATATATTTATGAAGAATGAAGATATATGAACACAGAGGATATGGAGGTGTAGGAAAATAAAATAAGGTGTAATATAAAGAGTTGTCTTAAGTGTGAGCTTTACGAAGGTATGGTAGCACAAATGGTTGGCTGGCAGACTTAAATCCTCAGGTGGGGACTGCTACCAACACCTGGGACTTAACTTCCTGTCTCAGATACTTCGACTCCTTGCTTCAGTATTTGACAAACGCTTCTTTCACTCGCACGCTCCTCAGAGCGGTCTTTAACGCTTTATTCAAACCGAAAGCTTTTAAATTATTAATTTTAAGTGTCATAATTATGTTCTTCGTTTAAAAAAAAATTTTTTTTTTAATTAGTGATTTTAATTGGTGGTTTTTTTTTTTTTTTTTTTTTTAAGTGCTAATTTATAATGAAAACTCAATTTTATTTCAATTGTTTTCTTTTTATTCTTTTTACTATCAAAGGTTTGTTTTATTTTTTAAAATTAATTTTTATTTTTTTAAATAACTTTCTTAAAATTAATTCATTATAATTAAGTTTTTAAAATTAATTTTTAAGAATTAATTCTTCAAAATTAATTTTTTTAATTAATTCATTAAAACTAACTTTTTAAAATTGATTTTTTAAAATTGATTCTTTAAAATTGATTTTTTAAAATTGATTTTTTTTAATTGATTCTTTAAAATTGATTTTTTCAAACTAATTTTTTAAAATTAATTTTTTTAAATTAATTTTTAATAATTAATTAGGGCAGAAATTTATCTATTGATATTTACGGAAAAAAAAATTAATTTATCTATTACAGACATCCTTTTTTCGCAAGTAGAAACTTATTGATACAAAGATAAATAAATGCCGCAATTATTGAGTAAAAAAAAAAAACGTCAAACATCCTCTAAAATTATCGTAATAACTAGATACAATATTTCGATAGCCGATTACAATATTTTAATACCGGAATACGATTTCACCGGTAGCTGAAATAACATTTATAAAAATAACCGTCTTAATTATAATATAATAATTAAACAATTATTTATATTTTTAAAAATTAACAAACACTTCCCATGGTTAATAATTAAATAAAATTAAACAATTATTGTTTTAATAATAATAATAATTAGTATTATTATTCTATTCTGTGGTAATCCTTGTCTGATTGTTGGTATATAAAATTTCTCATCACTAAATAATACTAACGTCTCCTCTATCTCGTATTTTGAAAAAGAAAGCTACAAATATTTCTCACGATAGTAAACTAATGTAACGGTAAAAAACATATGGCCACCGAATCACATTTTACTTTGCTCTGAGCTTATTATTTGCTACTATTTATTTTTTATTATCTTTAATATGTGTTTTTAAAATAATTTCAACTGCAAATAATAATTTAAAAAGATAAATAAAGAAGAAATGAAAAGAAGAAACCGGCATGCTTAGTTAAATAGATCAAAAATAATTCGTTAATGCTTAGTCACTTTTCTCTACGACTTTTGTCCTACTAACCGATTTATACCGGTTCTTATCTAAAATCAAATGACACAGCGTGACTGAATCATTATTATTATTTATTTTCTCGGGCCCTAAGGATAGATAGTTAATAAATAGTAAATTGCTAATTAATATCTTCTTGATTGGTTTTTTTTTTTGTGTAAAAAATCGAATAAATAACTTCTTTTTTTTTTTATTATTTTATTTTACGGTGAATTTATTAAATTAATGATAAAAATTTTTATAAATAATTTTTTTAATCAATTTTTAAGTTAAGAAAAATTTGATTTCAACCAAAAATTGTTAATAAAATTTTTTCATATAAGTTTAGATATTTTTAATATTTTTTTCCGTATTTTACGTGTAAAAATAATCAGAAAAAAATTTATTTAAAGAAATTTCTATTTTTTTATCATTATAAAAAATTTAATTTTCAAAAATTTTTATTTTTTATCATTAAAAAATTTTTTTCTTAAAAAATTTTTTTCTCAAAAATTTTCATAATTAAAAAAAGATTTTTTTAAATTAGATTTTTGTAAAAAAAAAATCAGAAAAAAATTTATTTGAAGAAATTTTTATATCTTTATCAACATAAAAAATTTAATTCTTAAAAATTTTTATTTTTTATCATTAAAAAATTTGTTTTTCTTAAATTTTAATTTTTTATCTTTAAAAAAAAAATTATTCTCAAAAATTTTCATATTTTATCATTAAAAAAAATTTTTTTCCAAAATTAATATTTTTCATAATTAAAAACAAAGATTTTTTTTTAAATATTAATTTTTTTTACTGAAAAAATTAACTTAAAAAAATTATTTTTTTAATTATTTTATTTTGTGATAAATGTTAAGACAAAAAAAATTATACAATTTAAAAAAAAAATTTTAAATATAATTTTCATGGATTAAAATATTATGGACCATGAAATTAAATAATTACCACAAAAATATGAGAATGTTAGCATGTGTTTCTGTGATTAATATGTTAATTAAATTGTAGTTGGAGTTCCGTTAGGCAAGCGTGCCGATCGGGAAACGGGATCGATTCTCCGTAGATATTTAATAATACTTATTCAATAAAACTATCATTAAAATAACACAGACTATTTGTTATTACAAACTATTTAATTCGTCGAATAGATCAATTGACAGACATCGAGTATGATCAAAACGTTTATGTAAATCTAGAATAGAGCAAGGAGTGAAATAAAAATAAGTAAAAAAAAAATAATAATGACCATCGATAGTGTAATGAAGCAATGTACATTGATATGATGCCGATACCGATATATTTACATGTACTTATTATATATAACTTAGGAACTTACGTATAAAACATGTAAGTATAAAACGCGATCGCTGTCACTACAAGACGGTTAATTACTATGAAAGTCAATGCTCGGCACGCAGAACGTACTTCTGCTATACATTAACCGTTAATTTTACATCGCGGTTAATACTTGTTACCAGTACTTTTATCATTCACGATCATCTTTATAAATACAATGCTAAATTTTCATTGTCTGAGGTTGCACACGATTCAATGCTAATTATAATAGCGATAATAGATTGCTTATTTTTAAATAAAACGGTGATAATAGATGAAGAATAACATTTGGCATACTTGATGCCCATCTGCCTTACCAGGTGTAAAAAATCGGGTGAATGATCTTGCAATTAAATGTCTTATTCTTGTCTGTATTTACAGAAAAAATTTATCTTTAAAACAATGACCAAATTTTTGACTTAGATGTATAAATAGAGTATAAGATTATAAGAGAAATTAAAATTAGAATTGTAAAATTGTTATTATTATTTTTAAATTTGTAATTAATTGTATTTTTTATTTTTACTTTGCCATTTGGTCATTAGGCTTTGGCATAAGTAAATAATTAATTTAATCTAATCTGATCAATTTTTATAATAATTTTATTTCTTAGCTGAAGAAATAATTTTTCTTATAGAAACTTTTTTTGGACAAAAATAAATCCAATTTATATATTTGGATAAATATTTGCTAGTTCTTTATCTAAATTTGTTTTTTTATAATTGCTTTTTTTTTTTTATAATTTGTTTTTTTAAAATTAACATTTTTGTGGCAATAAATTAATTTATTTAAAATTCTAAATAATTTTATTTCTTCCTGAAGAAATAAAAATATTTTTCATAGAAATTTTTCGGTTGAAAAAAAGTTTTCTAGATTTGGATAAAAATAAATCCAAATTATATATATTTAGATAAAAATTTGCTAGTTGTTCATCCAAATTTATATAAATTTCAGCTAGAAATAAATGATTGAAGAAATAAAAATTTTACAGCCACACAGAAAAAAAATTTCTTTTTAAAAAAATTGTTGCGACAAAAAATTAATTTTATTTCTTAGCTGAAGAAATAAAAATGATTATTGCAATAAGTTTCTTGGAAAAAAGTTTCCTAGACTTATGAAATAATAATTTTGGATAAAAATTTGCAAGTTGTCTATTTAAAAAAATTTTTTTTTTCAATCAGAAAGTTACTAAGAAAAATTTAAATTTCTTCAGCTAAGAAATAAAATTTTAAGTAAATTAATTTATTGTCATTTTTTTAAAAATGAAATTTATCTCAGTGTGACTGTAAAAGTTTTTATTTTTTAAAAAATGTTTATTTCTTCTTCTAAAAATAACTACAAATTGAATTTACTTAGCCTAAACACATTTAAGACAAGTGCTTATGAATTCTTCATAAAGTGCGAACAAGACAATGAATCTTAATTTTTTAATTTTTGATATTCATTCACACATTTTTGTTACATAAATATATCATCTTCAATTTTTAATTTTTATACTCAAATTTATACTTCCTTGTAATTTATCATAATTTAATTTTAAATTTAAGAAAAACAATTTTTCTTAATAATTAAAATTTTGAAATTTTATATCTTCATTAATTAATAATTATTTTTTACTGCCTTGGCATTAAAATTAAATAATAATAAAAAATAAAATAATTTAAAATTCTCAACAAATAAATTTCTTCTTTCAACATTGTTAATTTTTTTAAAACAATTTTTTTTTCTTAGTTTAAAACTTTGAAATAAAATATTTGTACAAATAACTGATAATTTTATTTAATATTTAATCTAATGAATTGTTCAATTATTTGTTTTAGGAATTAAATGTACAGGATGCGGCTACCCAGGAGCGCCAGCTCACAGCACAGTGCGCTTCACGGATAATTTAGACGACGTGCTCGACGAAGAAGATTCATTGATAAAAGACACTGTCTTCCCGACTGGAACTGTTGCTACTTACGCGTGTGAGCGCGGGTTTGAGTTGCTGGGACCTGCGAGAAGACAGTGCCAGCCTGATGGCACTTGGACACCTGAAGGCGTACCTTTTTGTGGTATGTTAATATAAGAGTTAAATGGATATAATTTAAGAGATAAAGATTGAAAAGTGAAGATTATAGATTGGAGATTGAAGAGCGATTAAATCTTAAGATTGAAGACTGGGGATTAGAATAAAATATTTAAAATTAATAATAAATATGACCCGGTATGTCGGGAAAGAATCTCCCTCATACTGGCCCGCCAACAGGTTAATGTTTAACGGTTTAATGCCCCTTCCAGTATCTATATTACTTGGTTCCGTTTCACAGAGCTATTATCGAGCCACCTCGGTCAAGGACATCGGGAAACAGGTCACGTGTCTTTGACATTCAAATAAGATATTTCATTCTTGTATTCAAATTTTATTCTCATTACGTGGGTATTTATTTTTATTAATTTTATTGAGGACTAGATTTTCTTTTTAGTTTTTTTTTATTTTATTTCAAGATAATTAAATGAAAATTTATTTGATGATTTTAAGAATTTTTTTTAATATATAAATTGTAGTCAAAATAAATTTGAGGAAAAAAAATTGATAGAAATTTTTAAAAATCAGAAATGCAATTTTAAAAAATTATTTTTCGTCATTTTTGTTTAGGTTTTATTTATTTTATTTTGTGATAATTAAATGAAAATTTATTTAGAAGATTTTTGATGATTTTAAGAATTTTTTTTAATAAATTAAATTGTAGCAAAAAAATTTAAGAAAAAAAAAATTGATAGAAATTTAAAAAAATTAAAAATGCAATTTGTTTTCAAATTATTTTTAAAAACAAATTTGTTAAATAAAATTAAAAAATAATCAAGTGATAATTTTAATTTCATGATAATTAATATGAATATTTTTTAGTTTTAATTTAAAAATAAATTTGAGTAATTTTTTATGAAATTGAAATTTAAAAAACATCTGTAAATTTTTTGGATGTTTTTATCGACTAAATTATTGTGAAAAAAATTTACAAGTACAATTTTTTTTTATAATTCACTTCTAATATAAATTAAAAAAAATATCAAATTTCTGCTGATTTTAGTTTCATAATTTTTTAGCGTAAAAAATTGAGAAATTAATCTTTTTTTTTCTTGGCACATAATATTAATAACTATAAAAGTTTATAAAAATAAATTTTTTAATTTCAAAATTTTTGAAAAAAATTTTTCCAAATATTAATTTTTTAATCACTTTTAAAAAAATATAAAATTCTTTTCTTCTTTTAATTATTTAATTTTAAACAAAAATAAAAATTTAATGTATTATTTTTATGAGTTCAAATATTGAGGACCGTGAAACTAAACAATTACCTAAATTAGAATTAAGAAAGTTTTTTTTTTTAAAATTACATTCACAATTTTTTAAAATTTCCATGCATGAATTAATTAAAGAAAATTTTTTCTTCTCATTACTGTCAAAAGTACCAAGTAAAAAAATGAAATAAAATAAATTGTTTTTCAGAATATTCTAAACAACCATTAAAAAAATAAACAATAGTTACACAATCTAAAAAATTATAATATTTAAATTAAAAAAAACAAAACTGAGGATGAAAACTTTCCCATGAATTTAAATAAATATTTCCATGTAATTTTTATTATAAAACAAATAATAGACAAACAGATATGTAAAGAAGATGATAAATATGTATATGAATGTTTGATTATTAATATTTATATTTAAGTGTGATAAGTCTGGACGGATGAGTGTAGTGAGGATTTATTTAATTTATTTGTATATGGAAAGAGAAAGAGAAAGAGGTGAAAATATGCGACATAATAAAACAAAAGGCTATGGCAGGTGAGCGTTAATATATAAGTAGGTCTTTTTAAAGGCACAAGTGGGTCGTGGGGCATAAGTGTACAAGTACTGAGTATGAGAGTTGTAGAGACAAGTAATATAAGGTATATGGTAAATATGTTAGTAAACAGGTAAGCAGGTAGTGTAGGCAAGAAGACGATATGCTTGGTCGCCAATACGACACACTGCACGTTATATCCTTATACTTATGTTATGGTCCTCATATTATATTAGAATATAAAGCAAACAGAGCACGAGATTCGCTAAAAAATAATCTTTTATTTCATTTTATTAATGGATTTTATTCAAACTTGTTATTTAATTTAATTTGATTAAAAACGCTCGATTTAACAGACAAATTGTTATTTTTTTGCTTGTAATTGTAAAGTAGCGGTAGATTTTATTATATATTTTATTAAATAAAGTGGTCGCGATTTGTCCCTCTGATTTCTCGACCAATTTGAGAAAGGAGGACAAATGCGGGATTGTCATTTTGGTTTAAGTGAAACCCGTTTGTCCGTGCAATTGTTTTGCTTTTATTTATTTATTTTTGCTCTGCAGGTTTTGATTTTTATTTATGAGCTAGAGGAATTAATTAGGATGAAAGTGTAAAGATTTTTTTTTAAGGAAGAGATGATAAGATTATTTTAATTGGGGATTATTACCATTAATTTATCTATAGAGCAATTATTTATAGAGTGTTTTATTTCTTGGCAGTGTTGAACGTCGCTGGAGGCAAGGCTCCGATGCAATCTAGCAGCTCTGAAGGTGGAATACCTCAAAAGGCTGTCGATGGTAGCAGCGGTCAAGTTTACAATCCTCAAACTTGCACACTCACCAGGGCAGAGGTCAAACCTTGGTGGTATGTTAATTTATTGGAACCTTACATGGTACAGTTGGTCAGGTTGGACTTTGGAAAAGCTTGCTGTGGTAAGTATTTTTTTTTTTTAATTTGATTATTATTTTTTTTTTTTATTTTGATTATTAAAATAATTAGTATGACTGTTTATTTTAATTTTAGAAGTAAAAATTAATATTAGAATTTTTTTAGAATGATTTTGTAGTTTTTTTTTTATAATTAATTAAAAGTAGAATAATTTAAAGAGAAAAGAAAATTTTTAAATGTCAATTTTTTAATAAAATTTTCTTATTGAAAAAATGATAAAAAATTAATTAACATTTGTTAGAAAATTTTTTAAAAAATCACCTAAAAAATTATTGATTTTTTTTTTAAGTTACTTTGATTATAAAAAAAATTTTTTATTAAAATTTATTGAAAAAAGTAACTATAAAAATTTTTTAAAACAATCTCATATATTTTTCTTCTGATAATTTATTAAAAATAGAATAATTAGAAGAGAAAAAAAATCTTTTAAATGTCAATTTTTGAATAATAAAATTTTTTTTTTAAATGATAAAAAATTAACATTTGTTTTAAAATGTTCAATTCTTAATTTTTTAAAAAATGACCTAAAAAATTAGGTACTGATTTTTTTTTAAAGTTATTTTGATTTTTAAAAAAATTTTTTTATTAAAATTTTACTAATAAAAGTAATGAATTTTTTTTTTTAGAACAATCTCATATTTTCTTCTGATAATTCATTAAAAATAGAATAATTTAAGGAGATAGCAAAAATTATAAATGTCAATTTTTGGATACTAATTTTTTTTTGATAAATGTTAAAAAATTGAAATTTGCTTAATTAAATTTTTTTACAACTTCTTTTTATTATATATAAAAATATAACAGTCTATTCTTTTGTAAAATTACAAAATTAAATTCTATAAAATTCTTTACAGAAAAAAAAAGCAATTAAAACTTTCTCATAAATAAAATACTTTAAAATAAATTTTGTGAATAAACACTAAAATATTTTTCATAAACTCCATATAAAAAAAAATTTTAATACTCCTAAAATTCTCACAAAAGTAATAAAATTTGGTCTAAAAAAAAACTTTTATCCTCACAATTCAATAATTAAATCGCTGGAAGCTGTGAAACATAAAAGAATCTAAAAAAAAGTAATAAACCATTAAGCGAAATAGTGTTTAATAAAAGATAAATAAATTTCTAGGATTTAACAGTAAACCACGGAGATAAAAAATACCTTGAGAAGATGAAAAAGAAACGGTCGAATAAATATCTCAATTTCTTAAAAGTCTGTGGAACTTTCCACAATTAGAGCAGATCGATAGCAATTTATCCTGTAAGCCGATTTGCAAACCCAGCAAAAAATCATTCTAGTCAACGACCTGGAAAATGTCAGTCATTAAATTATTCCCATTAAATTAAAAAATAACTAAAAAGAATTTTTAATTCTTACGGTCCTTAGTTTCAGCGATGATAATGTCTTGTGCCTGCAAAATAAATAAAACTATAATCAATGATTGTAAGATTATAATGATGATAATTTTAGAAATTAGAGTTCGATAGACTTGTGTGTTCTTAGTGAGAGTCTTTCACTTACTTTCGATAGTTAGAAAACGCCGGAAAACTAAACTCCGACAAGATAGCCTGTAATGTTATTGAAGATTGATAAGCATTGCGTGTTAATTCAGACGCATCAACTCCATTCTCTCTAACTTAACCAGCAATCTGCTGGTTAATGCATTAAGTGTAATATATTAAGAGCACTTACAGCTAGACATTATTTTAAACTCTACTATAATAATTAAATGATAAAGATAAAGATAGTAATAATATTAACTTATACCAACAATAGCTGCTATAAAATATTAAGTTAACAAAAAGATATTGTAGAAGAGGAATTACGGGTGTATCATTGACAAATGTGGCTATCTTAATGTATCACGGGTGAAATGGTTAGTAGGCCATTGTTGGATATGGATACCTACCACCAATAACAAAACCAGCCGCATAATTAAATAAAAAACTAACGAAACATTATTGATAGTAATCTCTTTCTTCCTTTTTTAATCGACCTTCTATTCAATCCTGAACACTGTTTACTTCTATACCAATTACAAGTGAAAGCTTACTTCACCCTAATTATTACTTCTTTATCTTATCACATAATTTTTATAATTTATTTATTTATTTATTTATTTATTTATCTATTTATTTATGTAGGTATTGTAATTTATTAATATTTATGTTTTTTTGTTTCTTAATATTTTAGACGGCAATGCGGGAACAATAGTGGTGCGCGTTGGTAATAATCGTCCGGATCTTGGTACAAATCCGATTTGTAATAAATTTTCCGGGCCGCTTGAAGAAGGCCAGCCATTATTTTTACCCTGCAATCCACCGATGCCTGGAGCATTTGTCTCTGTACATTTAGAAGCTTCTTCTCATACGCCGACACCTGTTCAATTGTCGCTTTGTGAAGCTTTTGTTTATACTGACCAGGTAGATTAAATTATCTAAAAAAACAATTTTTATAAATTAATTTGATCTCTGGATACATAATTAAGAAATGACCTTGTATCTTGTGAACTATTGACATTTTAAAAGATATAAACTCATCCCGATGTTACACTCATCAAGACTTTTCATTTGAGTACCCACATCAATTTTTCATATATTTCATATATTATGTTATATATATAAATATATGAAAAATATATAAATATATGAATATGAAAAATATATAAAAATGCTTGTGGGTACTCAAATGAAAGGTCTCGATGAGTGTAATGTCGGAATGCGCTTAAATCTTTGAAAATGTCATTAGTTGACAAGATAGCAATGTCAGTTCTTAATTATTGATATTTTTAAAAATATAAGCTCATCCCGACATTACACTCGTCAAGACCTTTCATTTGAGTACCCACATCAATTTTCATAGATTTATATATATATATTATATATATGTATATATGAAAAATATATCAAAAATGCATGTGGGTACTCAAATAAAAGCTCTTGATGAGAGTAACATCGGGATGAGCTTACACCTTTCAAAATGTCAATAATTAAGAACTGACATTGCTATCTTGTAAACTAATGATATTTTAAAAGATATGAGCTCATCCCGATGTTACACTCATCAAGACCTTTCATTTGAGTACCCACATCAATTTTTCATATATTTCATATATCATATATTTATGAATATATCATATACATATGTATATATTAAAAATATATCAAAAATTGATGTGGGTACTCAAATGAAAGCTCCTGATGAGTGTAACATCAGAATGAGCTTATATCTTTAAAAACATCAATAGTTAAAAGAGTACAGTGCAATTTAACAAAAGTCATTATTTAATAAACCAAAATTTTATTTATTTATAGTTCACAAATAAATTTTATTTAGTTTTTAAATGTTTCTTTTTCAAATTTTTTTTTATTGATGTAAAAATAAATTAATAAAAATAATTATCAACAGGCATTACCAATAGAAAGATGTCCGCAATTCCGTGACCAGCCTCCAGGATCAACCGCGACTTACAATGGAAAGTGTTACATATTTTACAACCGCCAGCCGATGCAATTCCGGGAAGCTCTGTCATTCTGTCGAGCCCGAGGAGGAACTTTAGTCGACGAGAGCAATCCAGCCCTCCAGGGCTTTATATCGTGGGAATTATGGCGTCGTCATCGCAGCGATACCTCAAGCCAGTACTGGATGGGCGCAGTGCGCGATTCCAAGGACAAAAGTGTCTGGAGATGGACAGGAAGCGGCGATGAAGTCGCTGTTTCCTTCTGGAGTCTCCCTCAAGGCTCTCAGGAAGATTGCGCGCGTTATGATGGAAGCAGAGGCTGGCTCTGGTCAGACACTCCCTGTACTGCAAGGCTCAATTACATCTGCCAGCACCGTAACTATTAAATTTACATTTTTACAATCTAAATCAATGAATAAATAAATAAATAATTATATTTTTTTTTTTTATTATTAATCTTTTAGAACCGCGGGCTTGTGGTAGACCCGAACAACCGCCAAACTCAACAATGATAATCACTAATCAAAGTGACGACTCCCCCGCATCGTCTTCATCTTCATCAGGAAGCAATTACCAAGTTGGCGCAACAGTTGCTTACAGTTGTGATGCAGGAAGTCTCCTGATAGGACCCGCGACTCGTACATGCTTAGACACTGGATTTTACAATGAATTCCCACCAGTTTGCAAAAGTATTGAATGCGGTTTTCCAGCTAATATCAAACACGGAGAGTACACGCTTATCAACAATACTGTGACTTACTTGAGCCAAGTCCTCTATTCCTGTGAAGATGGTTACGAAATGACAGGTTAAATTGCAATTATCTATTAATACAATACTTTTACATTTTTTTTTACATTGAGAATTTTATTAATAGGCACATTTGATTTTTCTTGGAATTTATTTATTGATTATTATTGAGAGATACTAGACCAAGGTCTAGAATTCTTAGAAAATTTTATACAATTAATTTATTGATTTTTATTAATTAAAGGCATCTATTGCAAATTTAATAAATATCTATCAATTTTTTTAATTTTTATAAAAATTAAATTATTATGACTTTTGTTAAATTGCACTGTACTTTTTTAACTATTGACATTTTTGAAGATATAAGCTCATCTCAATGCTACACTCATCAAGAGCTTTCATTTGAGTACCCCCATGCATTTTTGATATATTTTTCATATATACATATATATAATATATATAAATATATAAAATATATGAAAAATTGATGTGGGTACTCAAATGAAAGGTCTTGATAAATGTAATGTCGGGATGAGCTTATATCTTTAAAAATGTCAATATTTGACAAGATACAAGGTCATTTCTTAATTATTGATATTTTTAAAGATATAAGCTTAATGCAGCTTTTTTGAAAAAACATAAAACTTAAAATAATCTTTTTAAAAAAGAAAACCAAAAATTTTCTTCTAATTAATTTATTTAATAAATAATTTATTTTTCTGTTCAAAAATGAAAAGAAAAATCTTTAAAATATCATTAAAAATTATTTTTCTTAATATCACTCAACTCTGCATAAATGTAATTGATGTTAGCTATTGATTAACCAAAACCAAAAAAAAATTGAGCAAGATTTATTCATAAAAAGCGCAACTCGATCCAATCCAGCTCAAAGTGAGTTGTTATAAAAATAAAAAAAAAAATTAAAGTAAAAGATATAAGAAAAAAAAATTTTAAGCGAATAAAAAGAAAGGAAGTAGCGATAAAAAAGGAGTAGAGGCCGATAATAAGAGCGACGTGTTGAGAGTAAGAAATATTTAACGAGTAACGATAATTTCTCGCGCATTTTACCCCAGGGAGCCAAACAATTACCGTAAGTCGTTGACAGCCCGCAGAGTGAAGAGTGAGAGCCGAGAATCACTCTCAGGAGACTGAAGACTGATGTACAAGAAGTTAAGATCACTCGCATCGTACGAGTATTGTATATCGGTGTACGGATCAATCCAAATGGTGTGGTAGCCTATCCTAAGCCAAGAACAGAGCTTAGTCTCAGCGACTTCTGGGCCTTCTTCTGAGTATCGAGAGAACGAGTGACTGGCAGCCACCTCGTGTTGCTTCGCCGGCACCTCCAAACGCATCAGGCAAATATGGCGGCCATCAATCGCCTGATGTCTGATGAAGACTACCTCCACGGGGTGTCTATTAATTTTCTTTCCACTTCCTCGACGCCACGTCGCTGTTCATTATATCATTATCATTACATTACTCCATTCCGACTTAATCTCTCTATCCAACTTCTTCTTCTTCTTCTTCTTCTTCTTTTTTCATAATTTTTTTTTTTTTTTTTTTT
>CAJNRD030001118.1:2814738-2849770 GCA_905319865.3 Cotesia congregata | reverse complement strand
AAAATTTTTGATTTTTTTTATTAATTAAATTACAACTAAAAAAATATTTCTAAAAAATTGCACTTGTAGTTTTTCAAGTTTTTTACATGTGAAAAGTTATACAATTGAGAATAAAAAATTAAAAAATGTTAATTTTTCACCTTAGCCCAAAATAAGGTTGACTATATTTGTAAATAATTACTATAATATCAATTAATTAATATTTTTAGTAACATTAATTGATAATAATAGTTATTACTGATAATGATAAATAATTAACGTTACTGTAAATAATTTTGAGTTCGTGTTACGGCTCAGGAATATTTTATCCTGATGGAAAACATGCCAAAAAATAATAATCTATTTATGTAATTCAAATACTAATAAGTTTTATCCAAGTTAAATTTATTACTTTAAAAAAAGAAAAATTTTTTTAAATATATCTATCATTTTATTTTTATAAAATTAAATTGGATATTTTTTTACGGCCATAATGGACACCTTGGCCTCACCTTTATCGGGATTTTAAGGAAAGGCTAATGTTGTCCATTTGGTCAAAAATTAAATTTTTTATTTTATGACTGACAATTTTTTATATAAATTTATATATATATATATATATATATATATATTTGTATTTTTTCGTTTTCTGTATAATTTTTAAAATTATTTTAACAGATAAATTTTAGTTTTAAACCTGGATGTATTTTATGTCAGAGTTAATATATTTAATAATTATTACAAAAAAATATTTTTTTTTATTCACTACTCTTCCAACATATATCAAAACCTTTAATTAAAAAAAAATTATAGAAGAAAATCACTGCAGTCTTCTAATTATCACTGAAAATCTTGATATTAACTCTTTATATTTTTAAACTCACCAACAATTAATAAATTTTTAATTATTTTACTTTAACCAATCATGAATTATAGCTCCAACTTTTTGTCTAGCTTTAACTAAATCCGGAAGATCCGAAGATGACGCTGGATACATATTAGCACAATGGGCAGTACCTAGAAAGTTTATTGGATAATTAATAACTATTAATGCAATTGTTGTATAATAAGATAATACTAGTAACCTGCAGTCACTATGTAACTGTCGAGATTTACAGATTATGAATAAGAAAATTTTGGCTAGTTGATTTTTTTATATTAATGAAACTTTTTAAATAAAATTGGTTTTTTTAAAGAAATTTAGTGTCATTGCAAAGGTCTTGACTTGAATTAGTGCCTTTTCAAGGTTTTATATAATTCTCTCCGATAGTCAATTTATTATAAGTATTTAAGCTGCATTCGAAAATGCTCTCTAGATACATAGTTAAGAAATGACCTTGTTTCTCGTGAACTATTGATATTTTTGAAGATCTAAGCTCATCCCGATAGTATACTCATCAAGACCTTTCATTTGAGTACCCATATCAATTTTTCATATATTTTATATATTTATATATATGTATATATGAAAAATATATCAAAAATGCATGTGGGTACTCAAATGGAAGCTCTTGAAGAGTGTAACATCAAGATGAGCTTATATCTTTAAAAATGTCAATAATTAAGAAATTACCTTGTATCTTATGAACTATTGACATTTTCAAAGATATAAGCTCATCCTGATGTTACACTCAACGAAACCTTTCATTTGAGTACCTACATCAATTTTTCATATATTTATATATTTCATATATTTGTATATATGAAAAATATATAAAAAATGCGTGTGGGTACTCAAATGAAAGCTCTTGATAAGTGTAACGTCAAGATGAGCTTATATCTTTAAAAACGTCAATATTTAAGAAAGTACAGTTTAATTTAACTAATTCAAATTATGCTAAATTTAATTAAAAAAACTTAGACAAGATTTTGCTCATTCACTTAGTTATTGTCATAAACAATAAGATAAATAAAAATAGCATACCATTAATGTAAATCGCAGGAGTCAATGGATTAGAAGACTTAGTAATTCCCAGCGCATGCCAAGGATCAATAGACCCGTGAACATAAACTACGTTGGACACTTCAATATGAAGTCCTCCGTAAAGAAGATTACTGCGTTCAACAGAAGACTCCAATAGGTGAATATTATACCTAGGCCCAAAGACATCAGTGCATTGCTGGACAAAAAATTCAACCGGGAACATCTCACTAAACAATTCAGGCCTTGCAGTAGAAGTCTGGAAGAATCCAAACTCAGTACAAGTTTGGTAGAACCACTGGCGACCTCCCTCTGAAGATTCTGCCTTCCAGGAGACATTTCTAAGCTCGTCGATCATCTTCATGTATTTGTAATCCAGACAAGTCTCATTATTCGCTTTTAAGAGCAAGTTATTAACAGCTCCCAGCCGCTCGATGGGAATTCCTTGCTTTTCATCAACCAATACGTCGCAAATAGTGTCTATAGTAACATTTGCGGTCTTGGAACTGTTACGGTTGTCCTTATTGTACTGAACTACCTCAGCGAAGTTACTCGCAATCGTTTCATAGAGGTTCGAAATGTCGTTTTTCTTGGTAGCAGCTGGGTCCAGGGGGTCGCAGAGCTTAAAGAGCTTTGATAAATCTTGCTGGCCGATACGGTGACGCAGCATCGCGTGGAACTGCTTGTTCGCAGCGGCTATTGAATCCACACACGCTTGAGAGTGAGTTTTTAAAGCGTCTTCTACTACTGCGTAGTACTCCTGGAAGTCAATTTTTGCTAATAAGGGTCCGCTTGTTGAAACTGCTCCATGGACCAGGTGAGGGTACTTTACTCGCATCCAAGCTGCTAATGAGCCTGGGTATGACCCTCCGAAGACTATGAATTTAGTACCGGCTGGTATCTGGTGCAAGTGCGTTATTCCTTCTATGAAATAGGCCAAGTCTGCTAATGCTTGCTCTGATGTTAAGTAGACCAAGTTCTTGATGCTCAAATCTCTGGAGTAATTATAATTTAGAGATTGTTAATTTTTTTTATTTTTAATTAAAATTAATTTAATAGATATTTTATGATTTTAAGAATTTTTTTAATTAATAAATTATGGCAAAAAAATTAGAAAAAAAAATTGAGTTGTAGAAATTTTAATAAATTAAAAAAATAATTTTTTTGTTAAATAAAATTAAAAAATGGCCAAGCAACTGTTAACTATAATGTTATATTGAAATTTAATAATTATATTCTTCAGTAAATTATTTTATAATTAAATTAAATGACAATAAAGTTAGCCGACATTTAAAAATTTTTTTTATTAAAAAAATTATTAAAAAAACAATTTTCTTTTTAATTTTATTTGTGAAAAATTTGAAAAACTATAAGTGCAATTAAAAATAAATTTTTTTAGTTTTAATTTAAGTTAATAAGTTAAACAAAATCAAAAAATAAAAAATGTCGGCTAACTTTATTATTTAAATTAAAATTATTTTGAAGATTTCAATGATTTTTTTAGCAAATAAATTATGTTAAAAAAAATTGAAAAAAAAAAAAAAAATGGTTCATAGAAATTTTTTAAAAAAGTATATTTTTTTTAAGTAACTTATTTTGTTTTTTATTTCTCTTTTTCTTTTTATTTTTGTTATTTGCTATTATTTTGCATGAGTTGCAATAGCTAACTCATCATTAATTTTTTTTTATTCAGTAAATTATATATGGAATCACTATGCTAGCTATAAGTCATCTTGTTATAGTTCAAAAAAGTTTTTTTTATGTACTAACTATTGTATTACTATTAACTCTGTTAAAGGTCTAGACTATTGGGTTTGTTTATTTAAATAAATAAATAAATGAAATAATGACTAAGGGTCTGCTAATTTTTTTGTAACTGCTAACTTTAATGTCATATAATTAAAAAAATACTGATTTTAAAAAATACATACTGAGTTGGATGACTTTTGCCATAAAATCGGTGCTCTAATTGAAAGCACAAAGCCCGAAATTGTTTAGCATACTCAATCCATTGTCCTTCGGCCATCCATTTAGCGCTAGCTTCTCCTTCACCGCCAATCATAATGAACACCGGTCCACCAGGTTTGAAAAATTGTTTGTTCATAAAGTATCTCTATAAATAAATAAATTTATTTATTTATTTTATAATTAAAAAAAAAAAAAAATGATATCATACCTGGTGCCATGTCTGAGTATTGGTGGGATCAAAGTGATCAAGCTCCTGCTGGAACCACAAGTCATCGGCCAGCTTGTGGTTCCTCGACAAATTCGGGGTACCTAGACCATCCTTGCTTCTGCCACGAAAGAATCGCCGCCAAGCTGATGATCCATCAGCGAAAATCAGCAAGCAGAGAACTAGCAGGTACTTCATCTTAACTTCTGCGTTGTAATAAAGGCTGGTGATACTTACAGACTTAGCACGGGGTTATCTATTTGTTTTCGATATCAATATTTATTTATAAAGTTATCTAAAAGGGCAACAGCTTTTTACAATGTAAAAATTAGCTTGGTTTGAAGAAATTTGAGAGTCTGAAGACATCTAGTGGTTATTTTTAGAATTAGATGAAATATTAACAAACGGTAAGTAAATTTTAATTTACACGCCCCTGTGGTCCCTGTGGTTCTCCAGAACCCCAGAACCTTTAGTTTGTCCTGGTTTAGTATAAATTTAATTAGCGCTTTTGAGATTGACTAGTTACGCTTTGGTCAAGGATTGGGTCCACGAGAAACTTTATATTACATCAGTAATTCTAAAACTAATCAACGAATTGAATAAAAATTTATAAATTTATAAAAAAAATGAATAAAAATTATCTCGATTATTGGGCATCGTTGTGTGATGATTTAGCCTCATCTGGGGCAGACAACTGTCCAGTTTTTGGCCGGGATTAACGTTTGCACAAGCTGTTGAGCTGTTACAAGCGCACCTACTGTACCCGCAAAAAAAATTCTTTCTTACACAAGAGCATAATCGCGACTTGCAGTTTGTCTTTGTACAAGTACATTGACTTTCGTCGCTTGATATTGAATTGGACAAATGTTCTCCATGCCAAGAAGTTTGTTCTGGGCGTTGAAAGTCCCCGTCCTTTTTTCAAAAGGCGTATGTCTTCAATCAGGATCTTTATTGATATCATCTTCGCTAACGAACGACACTTACGTCGAGAGACTTGTCATTGTTGACGTTCAAATTCCACTTTTGCAGGGGTTGTTTTTTTTCTTATTTTTTTTTTTTTTCAGGATTTAAATTAATTTAGATGATTTCATCAACATCCATAGAAATAGTATATGGCAGGCCCGCCAAATATCCATGTATTAATTTCCACGTGGGAATAAAAATTAATGGAGTAACCGTATAAACGGAAAAACAGCGTCTTCAACTTCGTAGTGATCACAGTTTGAATCAAAAAAATTGTTACCAGATATGTTTAAGGACCAAGTCGCAGAAAAATGGATTGGCGGCTTTCCGGCTGGAATCTCTTTATCGAGACAGATTGCATAATGATCGAATCCGTTGGCAAACGATACGCTGTGGTATAAACGGACGAAGATCTATGGGTTTTCAGGGTATCTCAATCGCACCGGCATAAATTGCTGATTATATTCCGCGATTGTCAAATTAATCACGTGCGGAAACTACTGATAACTATTTTCAAATTCTTCGGCCATTATATTGATGTATTATGTTTGATATGACACTCTGATCAAAATTTGACTGAAATGACGACAAAAACTCTTACTTATATATATTGTTTGTAGTGATTAATGAGTCATATATTTATAATATTATTATTATTAATTTTAATAATTATTAATACTGTAAATTTTTCGGAAATTTTCCCAAAAATGTTATGAATTAATTTTAAAATGCACAAGTATTTCTACGCATTATTTTTTTTAGACATTCATTACACTAGCAGGGTATACTTGGATTTCCTTAAGGTAGTACCCTCGCCAGAGGCGTTTTCTTAGGAATTTTTTTAAATTTTGGCAGATTAATATTTATATAATTCTGCATCGATTGACGTAAATTGAAATTTTTTGACCATCTAGTTTCAGAGATATTTAATTTCAAAGTTCGAATTTTTAGAGGAGGTTATGCACTGTGATATACGGGATACCGAAAATTTTACTCGTATATTTTATTATAACTAAGAAACTTTTTTTAAGATTTTCAAAAAAAACTAAACTACTATTAAAAAACAGCTATTATTTGTTTTTTTCAAACTTTCATTGATTTTTACCATCTAGATTTTTAAATATTATTCAAAAATAACCATGAGTAGAAGTGAGTAAGGAATAGCAAGTGAGAAAGATAAAAATATCCTAAACTATACCCAAATTTACTCGCACTATATGTCGCGAGGGTACTACCTTAAATAAAATTCTTTTTACAAAAGGAGAATGTAGGTAAAGATGTGATCATTAATACCTACAGTTAACGTGCAAGTTGAACCAGAGACATATAAGAGAGTCCCACCAAGATTAAAATTGTTAGGTTAACATCATATATCTAACGAATAACAACAACAAAAAAATAGGAAACGGAATTGAAACGAAATGACTGAGATTGTTGATCAGACCGATAACAATATCGGAGAATACAATGTTTTCACGTGGATCACTTACAAAGATGATATACCAAGATTTATGTACCAATTATTCAATAATGAATCACTTGTTGACGTGACGCTCTGTGTTGATGGTGAACGGATTCAAGCTCACCGTCTCATCCTCGGTGCTTGCAGTGATTTATTAAGAGTAAATAAACACTCTTCATCTTGGCAAGTACACTCAATTTAAGTATACAAATTAATTTTTATTATTACTTGCAGGATGTGTTGAAAGAAGCTCCTGAGGACAATCCGACTCTCATAATTAATGACGTTTCAGCCGAAACTATGAAAGCAATAATTGAATTTTGTTATACCGGGAATGTAAAAGTTCCTCCGGCAGGGACCAGAAATTTATTTGAAGCTGCTAGGTTTTTAAAAATATCAGCACTGATGGAGGTAATTATTTTTTTATCAATTTTTATCAGATGTTTTTTTTATTTCAGAATCATTTAAACAATATTAATGTTGGTTATTTTTTTTTTTTTTAATTTTTTTTCATATATTAAGTTAGAACTAAAAATATTTTTTAAAAAATTGCACTTATAGTTTTTCAAATTTTTTTTTTTTTGGAATAATTTTTTCAATTAAAAAAATTCCAAAAATTTTTTTAATTTTTATAACAAGTCAATAATTTTTTTTTAATTTATAGCAATTTAATTGCTACCTAAATTTTTTTAAATCAAGCAATTGATTTTTTTAATCACAGTTTCAGACAGCAGAGTCTGATTTTACAAATGAAGATGAATATCAATTAATAGATTCTTTGGATGCGTCTAATGAAGTCGTAGAAAATACTTGGGAAATTGAAAATGAAAATTATGAAGCTGAAGATGTTACATATACTGAAGAAGTAGATATGAGTACTGTTAAAGAAGAACAAGTTAAACCAGAGAAAGAAAAAGGTAATAACAAGACAAAACGCAAACGTGAGAACCCCAAAAGAGATTACAATCCTGCGAACATGGAAGCTGCACTGAATGACTTGAGCCAAGGGTTGTCTTTAGTTGAGGCTTCTACCAAAAACAATGTGGCCAGATCGACACTCTACATGAGGTGCAAAGCTCTAGGAATGCAACTGAACACCTCCAGACACGATTATCCTGCAGACCGACTCAAGGCGGCTATCAATGCTGTTATGAGTAAGTTATTTAGATTAATATAAATATATTATTTGTTGCTAAATTATTTATTTTTAATTTTGTTTTATTGTTTAAGACGGAGCCAGTTTTCAAAGTGCATCTGATAGATACAAAATACCTAAAACTGTCTTGTGGAGGCGAATCCAAAAAGAAAATTATCGCTCGATGAGGCCTGATTGCAAGCGGGCTTACGATGCTCGCAAAAGAGAAGCTGCTGTTAAAGCTTTGGCTAGAGGGGAAAATCTTACTAAAGTTTCTTTGGAGTTTCAGGTAATTGTTTTTGTAGAATATATTATAAAAATTAATTTAGCAGATTATTATTAATTTTTAAAATTTATTTGTAACAAAGAAAATATGGCAAAAAAAAAAATTGACATTTAAAATTTGTTAAATAAAATTAAAAAATAGTATAGTGACTGTTAACTTAAATTTCATGAATATACTGGTCAATTCTTTGTATTTTTATTTTATATCAGGTAATTTAGATATAATGTTATTTATTTACGAGAATTTTTTTAGATTCCAAAAACGACATTGTTTCGTGATAAGACAAAATTAGTGGACCAAGGAAAATTACCAGAATCATTTTGGAAAAAACGTAAAACAGAAGACGAGCATATAAAAAAAATGCGCCTTGAAGAGGCAGTTACCGCTTGCTTGCAAGGAAAAATGTCTCAAGCAGCTGCTTCAGTGGCTTATCATATTCCAAAAACCACAATTTGGCGACGGCTTCAACAGGAACAGAGAAAAATGGACAAAAACTTTGTCACTAAAAGAAGAGTCCGTTCTATTCAACAGGCAGATGTTAAAGTTGAGAGTTTAAAAGATTCTGACCTTACGATGTGTAATGTAAGAATTTAACTTTTTACTAATTATTTTATTAAAAATTAGATACCTAATTATTTAAATATTCATCAGGACTCTTCGGATATTCCAATGACGTACATCGATGAAAATAACGTCGAAGAGTCTATTATAATTCTAACTAAGGAAGAAGTTGAAGGCCTTAATCTCGATGATAGTCAACAAATTATTGTCAGCACGGTATGAATCTTTATAAAAATTTTTTTTTTACAATTTTTTAAGCTAAACCCTTGAATTTTAATTTCAGGATAATGATGGGGAGTACATTCCTTGTTCGATAAACATCGAAGATACGTCTAACTATTCGGCTATTGAAAGTTAATATTAAGTGAAGAAACCGGTGTTTTTTATTTATACAAAAGACTGTTAATATTTGATAGTATATAATGCAAATAAAATATTTATTAGTAAAAAAAAATTCACCTATTTTTCTGGTTTGCAAAATTTATTTTGTAGTACAATCTTTTGGCTTAAGTAGCAAAAATTTTTATCACACTCATGGCAGTTATAAATATTGTGCAAATGCATTTTATTTTTAGGCGTAAAATTAAATATATATTGATTAAATCAATAATTAATTCGCGAGGCAATTTTAATTTTTATTGAGTTAATTGGCTACCAGAGCCATCATTGTAAAATGAACTTCTCCAGGATCACGAGCCATGTATTCCTTGCAAACTTTAGCAGCGTTATCCAAAACAGCTTCCTTGGTTGTTGGACCATGGTTTATTGGCGCTGACTTGCATCCATCTGATCAAAAATAATTGTTGAAATTTATAGTAAGTATTAATAGAAATAATTGTCCTTTAAAATTATTTTAAATTAAAATTTTCAGTAATTTTCAGTAGTTTATGAAATAAATATATAATTAATAATTACCAAGCTCGTAAAGTGTTCCATCTTTTTCAACAAACGCTACGAAGTGATGAACAACTGGCTCGTCTTCTGGAGGTGCTTGAGTTTGTCCTTCTTTAGCTAATTGTTTGTGAGCATCAATTATTTCATTGGTTTCCTTCATTAATAATTCACCGCGCTCAACGAATGATAAATCTTTGGCTTCTTCGTAGAAATTCTTCAAAGCTCCATCGTTTAAATCAATTCTAGAAAATTAAAAAATTTAATTAGATCATTCTAGAAATTAAATTGTCTAGAATAAAAACAAATTTTTTAGCTCTTCAATTAACATTTTTAAAAATGTCTACCATTTTTGCGCTCTTAAAAAAATATTTTATATAATAAAAAAATTAACTATAATGAGTCGTTGATATATTATAATTATTAGACACTTGAAAATATTTTAATAATAAACTAAGTTTAGAAAATTATTTAAAAAAAATTGAATTTATAAATCAATTTATAAACAAATAAAAATAATAATAAATAAATAAATAAACATACTGGTCAAGATTATTGAGAATGGAGTGAATTAAAGCAACAGTTCCGCAAGCATTTGTCACACACTGTTTCATATGAAAAATATTTTTCGGTGGCTCTTTTCCCTCTGCTTTTATCTTAGATTCCAATTCTGCTGCGTAAGCTTTTGCCTGATTAAAAAATTAATACGTCAAAAATTAATTAGTAAATTCTAATGAAAATTAATTTAGCCGACATTTAAAAATTTTTAGAATTTTTTTTTTATTGAAAAAATGATTGTAAAAAAATAAAGAAAAAATTTCACTTGTAAAAAACTTCAAAAATTGTAAGTGCAATTTAAAAAAAAATTTTTTTTTTTTTGTTCTCATTTAATTATTAAATAAAAAAATTTTAAATGTCGGCTAACTTTAGTATCGTAAATTTTAAACTATTAAATAACTACTTAAAAAATAAAAAAAATATTTACTTTTTCAGTTTCTGGCAGGAGTAAAATTAAAGCTAAAACCGGCTTAGGTACCATTGCCAATAATGGTTCGTCCAGCCCGTAGACGTCACTCAGTTTCCATTTTGCCGGTACGCCAATTTTATGGATAAACTATAAAAATAATTTTAAATAATTAATAAAAACTTACTATTTAATTTATAATTAAAAATTTTAAATGTTTTTTGGAGAATTGCGTACCTTGGTCATAACCTAAAAGCAAAAAAAAATTATATATTAGTATTTTGATAATTGTATATATAAAAAAAAAAGCCGGTTACTTACCTCAGGGTTAGATTCAAGCGGTACCAGAGTCATTTTTGTTTAATTATTTAAGTTTAAATAAATTCAATAAGATAGTTATTACTTTTCTAAAAAAAGTTAAGACTGGATGACAATTGCTATTTGAAAAATATATTTTATACTGCGTATAAAAAAAGTTGAATCACGAAACAGAAACAGCAGATGTTCAGTCCGCACCCCCAATATGGC
Organism: Cotesia congregata; assembly: GCA_905319865.3. Classification (NCBI taxonomy): domain Eukaryota; kingdom Metazoa; phylum Arthropoda; class Insecta; order Hymenoptera; family Braconidae; genus Cotesia; species Cotesia congregata. Next base: position 2,838,907 of record CAJNRD030001118.1, on the reverse strand, counting down.
AGTCTTTTATTTTAGCGCCTGTCATTTGTCAGAGCAGAGATGCGCAGAAAAAAACTGAAACTAATACACATATGTACACTAGAAATGTTTTCATGGCAACGGTTTATTTATTAAAATTTATTGATATTAAATAAATATTTTTATTTAAATTAATTTACGTAATAATATGACACAGTGCGCGTTTTTATAATACTAAAGTTAGTCGACGTTTTTAATTTTTTGATTTTTTATAATTATTAAATTAAAACTGAAAAATATTTTTTTAAATTGCACTTACAGTTTTTGAAGTTTTTTACAAATGAAAAATTTTTTTTATTACTTTGCAATAATTTTTTCAATAAAAAAAAAGTTCTAAAAATTTTCAAATGTCAGCAAACTTAATTTTCATCTCAAGTTAGCCGACGTTTTTAATTTTTTTTTTTTATAGTTACATTAGGTAGAACAAAAAAAATATTTTTTAAAAACAGTTTATAAAGTTTTTAACAAATAAATTTTTTTTTTTTATCTTTTTGTCATCATATTTTTGATAAAAAATAAATTCTAAAAATTTTTAGATGTTGGCTAACTTAATTTTTATGGTGAAATTAACAATAGTAATAAAGTTAGCTGACGTTTGTAATTTTTTGATTGTGTTTCATTTATTAAATTTAGAATTGAAGAATAAAAATTAATGTAGCAGATATTTAATAATTTTTTAACGCATAAATTATATGAAATTATCTTTTAAAGGCTCTAAGAGTGAAAAAAAAATGACAGCAATTTATTTTAAATTTTCCATATCAAGAGTTTATTTAAACTTACAAAAAATTATTGTTGAATTACAAACTTTATATAAATACACTACTTATTTCTGGTCCAAATACCAAGTAGTTCTTCTTTTTCATCATTAATATCAATATCTACGAATCTATTATAATTTTTATTTTTCTTCTAATAAATCCTGCGGATCAAAACCTCGTTTCTTTACTCTAAAAAAAAAAAAATAGAAAAAATATAAAATATAAAAAAAAAATGATTAAAAAATACAGTGAATCGAAAATGAGTGGATAAAAGATGTTAACTCACTCCTCCCCCAGATACATAAGATGTCCCCCTAGAATTGTGCCCCTTCTCCATAGTTCATAGTCAGACGGCATGTTTTCCTTCGAGTATCGAAATTTATGTTTAGAATTAAATACGTGTAAATCCCAAAGGTACAAACTCAAAGCTACCGATTTGCAGCGAATTGCTAAAATTTTAGCATCGACTAAATTATCTTTTACGATGTAATACTCAGTCAAAGGTCTTATGCAGATATTTTTTAGAGATTCTAATTTAAATCGATGGCCAGCTTCTAATAAGCATTCAGCATTGTCAACAAGTTGATCATTAGTATTAAGGACGTATCCTGTATAGAGATATTCTACTACCATCTCAAATACTTTAGGGTTAATATCCTCAAGAGCTAGTAGATTACTGTCGCCAATCAGTTCATTTAGTACAGGACATCGAGTCTCCAATACATTTTTATGAATTTTAAATTCATTATTCTGAACTTTTATAATAACATCACCATTATCATTCCTGGTTTGGTACAATTCCAAGAGTGAGTCAGGTACACGACTGTCTATACGTTCTACTGGGTGAGGATGAGTAGGAAAGCATGTATCTTTATCCCTGTAGGTGTTAATTTCTATCTCCAGTGTCAGCGTACCATTCACAAAATAAAGACTCCCATATGGAGGTGACTGGTCGATATGAAATCCAAATGCCATACTATGCTCTCTGTTACGATAATCCTTACTGTCATAATTTACATCCGGTTGACGTATTTTTGAATACACTTGAAAACGATAATTATAATGGCCAACAGCTAACACTGACGCATAAATTGGATGTTTTATTTCACTAGGATTTACCGGATCTACTTTAACACTAATAGACTTTTTAAACCGACTAGCTGGTCTGGTTTTTAGGGTTACACTAACGAGCCATTTGTCATTATCATTGAACCCAGCTTTGAATTCATGATGAAAATTGTTGTCAAACCCAGCTTTGAATTCAGGATGAGAATCTTCAAGTTTGCTTTCCGCAAGAAGACATGAACTAAAGTTGGGAACTGTCCAAACCTCTATTTTTTTTATGAAGTCTGTCCGTTTCTTCAGTGGTATGCTCATATTTAATTGTTATTATAAAAATCTTATAGGATGTTATTATTTGTTTAACGACGTAGTACAATTTTTTTATCAATTTAGTAGCTCAAAAATTAAATATTTTATTTATTGTAATTAAATTACTATTCCATAATTATTTAATAACTTTCATCAAAATGCGATAATAAGCTTTTCAACTAACTGTATTATACATATATTTAGATGTTAATTCGTTTTTACTGACGCTTGATGGCTTGATGCAAGTTTTTAACGTAAAATAGTGATGACGTGGCACCTTCTATTCGACATAAGCGACATCTTCCATGAGGTTACAAAAACCGAAAAGCCCCAGTGGTCTATCCGCGTAAACTTTTTAAACTTTTTTACAGTAATTAAAGATTAAAGCCATTAAAGCCAATATATATTAAAGTGACAAATTAAAATGAATGCATTTTGGTGAATCCTAATATATATAACTGGAGTTAACAACTGTACACTCTGATGTACAATTTAGATTTATTTCCATGTATTCTATCAGTGTGACTACATGTGCACTTATGGGTTTTATATGTTCCTAATTGCCTAACTCGGTCTTGATTTCTTTTTTTTTTTTTATAGATTTTTTACATTTTTTTAGAAGAAAAAATATTTAGTGTAAGTATCAAACAGATGTTAATATTTTTACTTATTTATTTATTTTTATTTTCTTTTTCAATCGTAAAAAATTACAATGTTTGTTTATTTATTTTTTTTTTAATTAAAATTTCATGTAAATTTATTTAAAAATTAATTGTATTATTTTTTATTTTAATTAAAGAAATGATTTTTTTTTATTTTAAATACATTTCAATTAAAAATTCGATGACTTATATGTTTTGTATTTTTAATAATAATAATCAGTATAATTATTTTTCTCCCCATCGTGCGGAAAGCGTCAATTTTCTGCTCACTGCGCTAAACGAAAATGCCGCTTTCCGCCTCTGTCGAGGAGAAAAATAGTATTCTCACCACGGGCAGGAAATAAGAATGCCTCAGATCACATGTTTGTCGACCTCGGCTTCGCCTCGGTCAACAATTACGTGTAATCTGAGACATTTCTTATTTTCCTGCCCCAGGTAAGAAAAATACTATTTCATATAACCTGCATTGAAAATGCGAGTTTCAATGCCTGTTGAGCCAACTGAAACTAGACAATTTCAGACCAATGCGACTGTGCCGGGCAGTAATCAATTATTACTTCCCGGCGGACAGAAAATGACGAATTACTGCCCGCGAGATGAAGTTGCAGCTTTATTTTCAATCCTATCAATTGTTTGTTTATTTTATACCTTTATAATTCTCATTCTAACCATTAACTGTACTGACATGTTATAATTCTGTTATTAAGCATAAATAAGAATGACAAAAAAAATAAAACTATTCAATTTACGAATAATGATTGATAACAAATAAACTATTACTTTCTATTTTATTATAAATTTTATAATAAAATGGTATTTTCGCTATTCGTCTGAAACTACCTAGTTCCGGTTGGCTCCAGACATTGAACTAGCATTTCTAATGCAACTTATATGAAAAATATAATGTGTGACGCGGGATGAAACACGATTTCAGACCGAGTGATGCCAGCCCTCGCTTCGCTCGGGCAGGCAACTTCACTCTGGTCTGAAATCGTTTTGTTTCATCCCTAGTCACACAATATACTATTAAAACACAATTTCAGAAAATGGCCGAAAAAAAAAACAATTTTTTATCCTATCTTGGATTCTTTGCCTCAAGATCTTGTTAAAAATCGTTAACAGGAATATAAATATAACTTTAAACTATTAAATGTTTGAGTAACAGTACTTGCTCTTGCTCTTGCTCTCATTGTCAAGCAGTGTTTTATTTCAACAATATTGCATTGCACTGGAGTCTTTGTTTATTTTAAGACTATAAATATTTATTTTGACAACTTAATAACATAACCTCGCTTTACTGTGAATGAACACCAGAGATTATAAATATAAATTGTTTTTATCTCTTCTAATCTTTTGATGGTGAGTATAGCATCGTTGGATAATTTTTAACCTAAGTGTATTTTTAAATTAATTAATTTCTTTTTAGGTGACTGAAAGTTATATATAGAAATAAAAAATGAAGTTTGCAGAGCATCTATCAGCTCACATTTAATTAATAATTAATAGGAAATGAAAGCTATGCTCTACGCCAGTCGTTGAAGAAGCGCCGTCTGCAGAGAGTGTGGAACCAGAGGTTATATCACGACACTTTGCTTCCTTTGATGAAGTTTTTTTTTTACGTTTTGTGATCGTGAATTAAAAAATAATTAACACATTTTATTCAGTTATCGCTTCATTAAAGAATTATTTTTTAGTAATTGTATTTAGAATTTTTTAGATCTTCTAAAGATAAAATTTTTTTAATGAATTTTTCTTGCTATAATTTATTTATTAAAAAAAATTCTAAAAATTATTAGATGTATCTAAATTTTAGTATAAATTTATAACAAGTTTTTATCGTCTAAATAAATTAAAATTTATTACCGAAAAGTTAATAAAGGCTACGAGAAAATATGCCATGTTACAAAACGAATTAAAAACTGCCCTAGACTTGCAGCATGACAGCCACAAAAATGAAGGAAAGCTAGCGAGTGCTAAATTACCAGCACGGATAAATCCGTGAATTGAAATTAGGATTTTCAGAGTTAGGAATTTCTCATTTTCTTTTTAAAAATTACATTTATTTTTATTTTTAATTTCTTAAAAAAAAAAAAAAACAATTTATAATAATTATAAAAAAAATTACACTTTTTTAAAAAAAAAATAATGATGAAAAAAAATCTTTTATGTATAATCTAAATAGAAATTTTAACTTAAATATAATCTTTTAACTCATCAATTTAAATTAAATTTTTAATTTTTTAATTTATTCTAATCATTTTTGATTTTACAATCTAAATTTCTGATTCCAATTTCTAATCAGAAATCCAAGGCTTCTTGTTTTCAGTCTATAAAATAAAACATATCACGAATTTAATAAATTTGCACGAACACTTACTAAAAAATAAACATGAAAAATTTTAATAAAAAACATCTTACAACTTTTCTTCAATCTGTGCCTGGAGGCTTCTTCTCCACTTCAATGTTGATTGTGTATTTATCATCTGGACCATAATTCCGTGTTAAGTACCACACGGGTACGAACATTAAAGGGAAGTCGTCTAGAGCAATTTGCTCTTGCACCTGTGTGTAAGTTATTTAGATTATTTATACTTAAACTTTTTATATTATTTGTTGCTCAGTTATTTATTTTTAATTTTGTTTAATTTAATTGTTTAAGATGGAGCCAGTTTTCAAAGAATCAGAAAATCTTACCAAAGTTTTTTTGGAGTTTCAGGTAATTTATTTTATAAAATATATTATAAAAATTAATTTAGCAGTTACTTATTAATTTTAGTAACAAATAAATTATGGCAAAAAAAAATTGACAAGTAAAAATTTTAATAAATTAAAAATGAAATTTTTTTAAATAATTTTTCGGAATAAATTTGTTTGTTAAATAAAATTAATAAATCTTCTAGTGACTGTTAATTTTAATGACATTCATTGTATTTTGATTTTTTTTTTTAATTTATTCAATTAAGACTAAAAAATATTTATAAAAAATTGCACTTTTAGTTTTTCAAATAAAAAAATTTTTTGTTATAATTTTTAATATAAAAAAATTGCTCCCTTACTTCGTAAAAATGCTGACAATCAATTGTCTCAGCATTGTTGATGGTCATATTCCATGTCGCTATAAATTTTTGGTTGGTGTGATATCCTCGTGGTATAATTTTACAGACAGAAATTAAGATGAATTTCTTTTCGTCAATTAATATCAATTCACTTTTAAAACTTATAATTATATTTTTATCTTCACTGAACTCGTAAAATGAAGAACGTGATTCATAGAACTCCTCTTGTACTTCTATTTCTTCTATTTTGAAAGGAAACCACACGTCGGTTGTAACATACATATCCGTATTAAACGCCATGATTTAGCCGTAATTTGGCCGTAGAAGACGTGTCCCTTGCTTTTATGCTCTTCTAATGAGGAGAAGTAGAAGGGATAGCAAATTTTTTCAAAGATATTCATTGGCTGTTGACAACAAAGAAAATCTTTCAGTATGAAAACATAGCGAAAAAATTCTTAGAAAAGCATCGAAGCACACTTAAAATTCTTCACGGAATTATCGGAGCTTTGGCATCATCATCAATAATAAAAATAAAAATAATAATAATAATATAATAATACAATATATTAATATAATAACAATAATTTTAATTACACTAAATTTAGCAGACACGACAATTTTTTTTTTTTTTTTTATATAAATTAAGCCTAGAGAATTATGTAAAAAAATTGAATTTATAGTTTTTTTTTTCAGCTTATAAATATTGAATTTTTTAAATAAATTTTTCTTCCTTTAATTTATTTGTTAAAAAAATTCTAAAAATTATCAGATGTTTCTTAATTTAAGAATTATTTAAAAAATACTAAAGTTAGTCGGCATTTTTGATTTTTTTTTTCATTTATTAAATTAAAACTGAAAAATTGGACTTATAGTTTTTAAAATTTTTGTTTTGAAATCATTTTTTCAATTGAAAAAATTCTAAAAATTTTTAATTTTCGGCTAACTTAATTTTCATGATACTAAAATTAGCTGTCAATTTTTTTAATTCTTATAACAAGTCAATAAAAATTTTAAAAATGCTTCTAAAAACTTCACAAATAATTTTTTAAAATCTTCACATGTGGAACTTTTTTTATAATAATTTAATTGCTACCTAAATTTTTTTAAATCAAACAATTGATTTTTTTAATCACAGTTTCAGACAGCAGACTTTGATTTTACAAATGAAGATGAATATCAATTGATAGATTCTTTGGATGTGTCTAATGAAGTCGTAGAAAATACTTGGGAAATCGAAAATGAAAATTATGAGGCTGAAGATATTACATATGTTGGAGAAGTAGATATGAGTACTGTTAAGGAAGAAGAAGTTAAACCAAAAAAGGAAAAAGGTAACAAGATAAAACGCAAACGTAAGAACTCCAAAAGAGATTACAATAAAGAATTTAATTTTTTACTAATTGTTCCATTAAAAATTATCTAATTATTTAATTATTAAAAATTATCTAAATATTTGATTATTAAAAATTATTAAATTATTTAATTATCAAAAATTATTTAAATATTTAATTATTAAAAATTATTTAATCATTCCTCAGGACTCTTCGGATATTCCAATGACGTACATAGATGAAAATAACGTCGACGAGTCTATTATAATTCTAACCAAGGAAGAAGTTGAAGGCCTTAATCTTGATGATAGTCAACAAATTATTATCAGCACGGTATGAATCTTTATAAAAATTTTTTTTTTACAATTTTTTAAGCTAAACCCTTGAATTTTAATTTAAGGATAATGATGGGGAGTACATTCCTTATTCGATAAACATTAAAGATACGTCTAACTATTCGGCTATTGAAAGTTAATAATAAGTAAAGAAACCGGTATTTTTTTATTTATACAAAAGACTGTTAATATTTGATAGTATATAATGCAAATAAAATATTTATTAGTAAAAAAAAATTCACCTATTTTTCTGGTTTGCAAAATTTATTTTGTAGTACAATCTTTTGGCTTAAGTAGCAAAAATTTTTATCACACTCATAGCAGTTATAAATATTGTGCATCTGCATTTCATTTTTAGGCGTAAAATTAAATATATATTGATTAAATCAATAATTAATTCGGGAGGCAATTTTTATTTTTATTTAATTAATTGGCTAACAAAGCCATTATTGTAAAATGAACTTCTCCAGAATCACGAGCCATGTATTATTTGCAAACTTTAGCAGCGTTATCCAGAATAGCTTCTTTGGTTGTTGGACCATGGTTGATTGGCGCTGACTTGCATCCATCTGATCAAGAATAATTGTTAAAATTTATGGTAAGTATTTATATAAATAATTGTCCTTCAAATTTATTTTAAATTAAATTTTTCAGTAGTAGTTTATGAAATAAATATATAATTAATAATTACCAAGCTCGTAAAGTGTTCCATCTTTTTAACCAACAAACGTTACGAAGTGATGAACAACTGGCTCGTCTTCTGGAGGTGCTTGAGTTTGTCCTTCTTTAGCTAATTGTTTGTGAGCATCAATTATTTCATTGGTTTCCTTCATTAATAATTCACCGCGCTCAACGAATGATAAATCTTTGGCTTCTTCGTAGAAATTCTTCAAAGCTCCATCGTTTAAATCAATTCTAGAAAATTAAAAAATTTAATTAGATCATTCTAGAAATTAAAATTTCAGAAAATGGCCGAAAAAAAAAACAATTTTTTATCCTATCTTGGATTCTTTGCCTCAAGATCTTGTTAAAAATCGTTAACAGGAATATAAATATAACTTTAAACTATTAAATGTTTGAGTAACAGTACTTGCTCTTGCTCTTGCTCTCATTGTCAAGCAGTGTTTTATTTCAACAATATTGCATTGCACTGGAGTCTTTGTTTATTTTAAGACTATAAATATTTATTTTGACAACTTAATAACATAACCTCGCTTTACTGTGAATGAACACCAGAGATTATAAATATAAATTGTTTTTATCTCTTCTAATCTTTTGATGGTGAGTATAGCATCGTTGGATAATTTTTAACCTAAGTGTATTTTTAAATTAATTAATTTCTTTTTAGGTGACTGAAAGTTATATATAGAAATAAAAAATGAAGTTTGCAGAGCATCTATCAGCTCACATTTAATTAATAATTAATAGGAAATGAAAGCTATGCTCTACGCCAGTCGTTGAAGAAGCGCCGTCTGCAGAGAGTGTGGAACCAGAGGTTATATCACGACACTTTGCTTCCTTTGATGTATTTTTTTTTTTACGTTTTGTGATCGTGAATTAAAAAACAATTAACACATTTTATTCAGTTATCGCTTCATTAAAGAATTATTTTTTAGTAATTGTATTTAGAATTTTTTAGATCTTCTAAAGATAAAATTTTTTTAATGAATTTTTCTTGCTATAATTTATTTATTAAAAAAAATTCTAAAAATTATTAGATGTATCTAAATTTTAGTATAAATTTATAACAAGTTTTTATCGTCTAAATAAATAAAAATTTATTACCGAAAAGTTAATAAAGGCTACGAGAAAATATGCCATGTTACAAAACGAATTAAAAACTGCCCTAGACTTGCAGCATGACAGCCACAAAAATGAAGGAAAGCTAGCGAGTGCTAAATTACCAGCACGGATAAATCCGTGAATTGAAATTAGGATTTTCAGAGTTAGGAATTTCTCATTTTCTTTTTAAAAATTACATTTATTTTTATTTTTAATTTCTTAAAAAAAAAAAAAAAACAATTTATAATAATTATAAAAAAAATTACACTTTTTCAAAAAAAAAATAATGATGAAAAAAAATCTTTTATATATAATCTAAATAGAAATTTTAACTTAAACATAATCTTTTAACTCATCAATTTAAATTAAATTTTTAATTTTTTAATTTATTCTAATCATTTTTGATTTTACAATCTAAATTTCTGATTCCAATTTCTAATCAGAAATCCAAGGCTTCTTGTTTTCAGTCTATAAAATAAAACATATCACGAATTTAATAAATTTGCACGAACACTTACTAAAAAATAAACATGAAAAATTTTAATAAAAAACATCTTACAACTTTTCTTCAATCTGTGCCTGGGGGCTTCTTCTCCACTTCAATGTTGATTGTGTATTTATCATCTGGACCATAATTCCGTGTTAAGTACCACACGGGTACGAACATTAAAGGGAAGTCGTCTTGACCAATTTGCTCTTGCACCTGTGTGTAAGTTATTTAGATTATTTATATTTAAACTTTTTATATTATTTGTTGCTCAGTTATTTATTTTTAATTTTGTTTAATTTAATTGTTTATAATGGAGCCAGTTTTCAAAGAATCAGAAAATCTTACCAAAGTTTTTTTGGAGTTTCAGGTAATTTATTTTATAAAATATATTATAAAAATTAATTTAGCAGTTACTTATTAATTTTAGTAACAAATAAATTATGGCAAAAAAAAAATTGACAAGTAAAAATTTTAATAAATTAAAAATGAAATTTTTTTAAATAATTTTTCGGAATAAATTTGTTTGTTAAATAAAATTAATAAATATTCTAGTGACTGTTAATTTTAATGACATTCATTGTATTTTGATTTTTTTTTTTTATTTATTCAATTAAGACTAAAAAATATTTATAAAAAATTGCACTTTTAGTTTTTCAAATAAAAAAATTTTTTGTTATAATTTTTAATATAAAAAAATTGCTCCCTTACTTCGTAAAAATGCTGACAATCAATTGTCTCAGCATTGTTGATGGTCATACTCCATGTCGCTATAAATTTTTGGTTGGTGTAATGTCCTGGTTTTATAATTTTACAGACAGAAATTACGATGAATTTCTTCTCTTTTATTAATTTCAGCTGACTTTTAAAACGAATAATTATCTTATCATCTTCACTAAACTGATAAAATAAAACAGATGATTGATAGAAGTCGTCTCGTACTTTTAATTGACATGTTTCGCAAGGAAACCACACTTTGGGCTTTACATACATTTCAGGGTTGAACGTCATGATTACTAATTTGGCCATAGAAGATGTGTCCCTTGCTTTTATGCTCTTCTAATGAGGAGAAGTAGAAGGGATAGCAAATTTTTTCAAAGATATTCATTGGCTGTTGACAACAAAGAAAATCTTTCAGTATGAAAACATAGCGAAAAAATTCTTAGAAAAGCATCGAAGCATACTTAAAATTCTTCACGGAATTATCGGAGCTTTGGCATCATCATCAATAATAAAAATAATAATAATAATATAATAATACAATATATTAATATAATAACAATAATTTTAATTACACTAAATTTAGCAGATACGACAATTTTTTTTTTTTTATATAAATTAAGCCTAGAAAATTATTTTAAAAAAATTGAATTTATAGTTTTTTTCAGCTTATAAATATTGAATTTTTTAAATAAATTTTTCTTCCTTTAATTTATTTGTTAAAAAAATTCTAAAAATTATCAGATGTTTCTTAATTTAAGAATTATTTAAAAAATACTAAAGTTAGTCGGCATTTTTGATTTTTTTTTTTCATTTATTAAATTAAAACTGAAAAATTGGACTTATAGTTTTTAAAATTTTTGTTTTGTAATCATTTTTTTAATTGAAAAAATTCTAAAAATTTTTAATTTTCGGCTAACTTAATTTTCATGATACTAAGTCAATTAAAATTTTAAAAATGCTTCTAAAAATTTCACAAATAATTTTTTAAAATCTTCACATGTGGAATTTTTTTTATAATAATTTAATTGCTACCTAAATTTTTTTAAATCAAACAATTAATTTTTTTAATCAGTTTCAGTCAGCAGACTTTGATTTTACAAATAAAGATGAATATCAATTGATAGATTCTTTGGATGTGTCTAATGAAGTCGTAGAAAATACTTGGGAAATTGAAAATGAAAATTATGAGGCTGAAGATATTACATATGTTGGAGAAGTAGATATGAGTACTGTTAAAGAAGAAGTTAAACCAAAAAAGGACAAAGGTAACAAGATAAAACGCAAACGTGAGAACTCCAAAAGAGATTACAATAAAGAATTTAATTTTTCACTAATTGTTCTATTAAAAATTATCTAATTATTTAATTATTAAAAATTATCTAAATATTTAATTATTAAAAATTATTTAATCATTCCTCAGGACTCTTCGGATATTCCAATGACGTACATAGATGAAAATAACGTCGAAGAGTCTATTATAATTCTAACCAAGGAAGAAGTTGAAGGCCTTAATCTCGATGATAGTCAACAAATTATTGTCAGCACGGTATGAATCTTCATAAAAATTTTTTTTTACAATTTTTTAAGCTAAACCCTTGAATTTTAATTTCAGGATAATGATGGGGAGTACATTCCTTATTCGATAAACAATAAAGATACGTCTAACTATTCGGCTATTGAAAGTTAATAATAATAAGTAAAGAAACCGGTGTTTTTTTATTTATACAAAAGACTGTTAATATTTGATAGTACAATGCCTTTCAATGATTCGTACCGGTCAAGAATTTTACGAAAAATGGAAACATCAAAATTTGGCCAACTCTAAAGAAAGAAATCACTAAGTAAAAAGTTAATATAAATATTATATTAGAAATAATAAAAAAATTATTTTTCTAAATAAGGATAATTAAAAATATCGATAATAATAAAGGTAGCAATGTAAAAATTTAGTTACCAAAAAAATTGGAATTATTTTAATAAAGATAAGCATAAAATTATAAAATTTAAAAATAAGATATCTATGAAATTAGACAAATCATAAAACAAACAAGTGAAATGACAGATATTTAAAAAGAAACTTTAAAAAATTAACATTGCAATTTTTTTAAAATTATTTTCTGGAACAAATGTGTTTGATAAAAAAAAATTATAAAATTTTTCAAGTGACTGCTAACTTTAATGTCATAATTAAAAAATATTTTTTAAAAATTGCACTTATTGTTTTTTACAAATTAAATTTTTTAGAGTTTCTAAAGATGAATTTTTTTTAATAAATTTTTCTTGCTATTATTTATTATAATGAAAATTAAATTAGCCGACATCTAAAAATTTTTATAATTTTTTTTTATTGAAATAATTATCACAGAAAAATGAAAAAAAAAAAATTTTAAAAACTATAAGTGCAATTTTAAAAAAATATTTTTTAATTGTAATTTAATAAATAAAAAAAAATCAAAAAATTAACAACGTCGGCTAACTTTATCATTATTGAAAATTAAATTAGCCGATATTTAAAAATTTTGATAATTTATTTTATTGAAAAATAATTTAAAAAAAAAAATTTTTACGTGTAGAAAATTTTAAAAATTATCCGTGGAATTTTTTAAAAATAGTTTTTTAGTTTTAATTTTTAATTAAAAAAAGAAAATCAAAAATTTTCAAGTGTCGGCTAATTTAATTATTTATTTTATTATAATAGTCTCTTAATTTCAGTATTATAATTTAAAAATAAAAAAGTAATTAGAAAATAAAAAAAAAACTTTCTTTAGCTTGGTATATTTACTTTTATTTAAATTAATATACTTAATAATATCACAAATTTCTTAAAATTACAATTCTTAAACAACTAGATATATTGATAAAATATAATTAAATAAAACTATTATTGCAAGCACTGCTACGCATTGATTAATTTAATTAAAAAAATTAATATTCTTGGAAGTAACTACATATTACATAAATTAACTACAACAAACATTATTTTTACTAATTCACAAATAAATAAGTTCAAATCACTCAAAGTGAAACATTACAATTTTTAAAAAAGTAATTCCTAAAAAATTTCTTTACAATTCATAAATAAAAATCAGTCAACTTATTAAAAAAAAAAATTATATTTGTACATAAAATTTAATACTATTCACAGCAATATCCTCGAGATTACAATTTAGACAACATAGTTAACTCTCCATAATTAAAGTACCCATAAATATTTCTTTTGATCAACTCCGGGAGTTCTTGATTGAACATTTGATCAAGTTTATCATTAACAATAACAAGAGATTTTTTTTCATTAAATGCCCTGCTCAATCTATAAAAAATCATGCCTCCATAGATCGGAAACTTAAGCCGTAAACTATCTTCACTGATTGCGTCCTCATAAACAGTGTCCAGAAGAAGTAGAGCCAGTTGATGTTGATTAAGTTGTAGAATTTGAAAGAAGCTGATGCTGGTATTCTTCACAATTATATTCTTCATGACTTCAAGCTCGCTTAAACACCTCCTCTGAAGACCATCATAGTCAATTGTAACATCATTATAAATTGGAGAAGAAAAATTATTTGGACGTAATTGATTGAATTGCTGCATAACATCCTGAGAAATGAACATGCCAGCGGTTTTAATTCTAACAATATGTTGCTTTAATGCGACTAAAATATGTCCGGAATAATCAAAGCAAAAATCTAGGGCAGTTTTCTTCCTTTTGTCTTTAATATTAATATTAGCTCCCGCGTCCAGTAAAATATATATCACTTCAATGCACTTTTTTTGACAAGCAATATGAAGAGCTGACTCTCCGTAAGAATTGACTGCATTAACATCAACGCTATTGATAGCGCAAAAGGAAATTATATCGAGATTATTTGTATTAAGAGAATAATGTAAAATTGTTCTGTCGATTTTAGCTTTGTTGTTTGTTAACAATTTAACAATTTTTAAATTTTCCTTTAAAATAGCCATTTGCAAAGGCGTCAATTCTTTTTCATAAATATGTTTACCAACAATATTAACATCTGCATTCCACTTAATTAAATATTTAACCATTATATAATTATTCTTGCTGATAGCTGTGTGCAACGGCTTGCACTCGTTCAAGCCGCCGTTAATATCAGCCCCAGCTCTTAATAATAATTTAACTATTTTGAAAATACCTTTCTCCACAGCAATATTCAAAGCTGAACCGTAGCAAGATACGATGTTAGGATCGGCTTTGTTTTGAATCAGCAACTTGGCCATCTTCTCGTTGCCTCTATCCACTGCGATTATCAATGGTGGACAAGGACACTGGATCTTGGGACTGGGAACCAAAAATTTAGGAGGGTGACCACAGTCACCTAATTTTGGTACGTCATTGGGATCTGCTCCGGCGGCTAGTAATTGTTGGACCATTGTGTACTTGGAGATGCGGACCGCTGTGTGAAGTAGAGGCTCCGTTAAGTTTAGTAAGTTCACGTCCATACTTGTCTGAAGAAATCGGCGGATTGAAGTGATCCAAGGACATTCTATTGCTTTTTGTACCACCAATGGGTTAACGCGTTTTTTTGGATTTTTCTTCTTGAAGAAATACTTTTTGTCCTTCTTTTTACTGTAACGCCCGAATTTTGAATTCTTACCTTGAGAGTACTTTTTTACCATCATGGTGATCAATTTTGGGAGTTGATTTACGAGATCTGAAACAATTTTTTATTTATTAGATTTTTATTATAATGAGAATAACTTAGCAACCTTGTAGTTATGAACCATAGATAAATAAAATTTTGCTGTTTGAATAATGATTTTTAGAAAATTGTAATGTATTTTCTTAAATATGGACGTTTTTTAAGGTATAAGCTCATCTTGATGTTACACTCATCAAGAGCTTTCATTTGAGTACCAACATGCATTTTTGATATATTTTTCATATATACATATATATAATATATAAAATATATGAAAAGTTGATGTGGGTACTCAAATGAAAGGTCTCGATGAGTGTAACGTCAGGATGAGCTTATATCATCAAAGATGTCAATATTAAAGAAAATACAAAGTCATTTCTTAATTATTGATATTTTTAAAGATGTAAGCTCATCTTGATGTTACACTCATTAAGAGCTTTCATTTGAGTACCCACATGCATTTTTCATATATTTTTCATATATACATATATATATAATATATATAAATATATAAAATATATGATAAATTGATGTGGGTACTCAAATGAAAGGTTTTGATGAGTGTAACATCAGGATGAGCTTATATCTTTAAAAATGTCAAGAGTTCGCAAGATACAAGGTGATTCCTTAATTACAGAGTTATTTTATTTTTTAACTAATTACCCCATGATATTTCATAAGTTATTAACCAATGACTCATGATTTATATTTAATATCTTCCTAATGATTAAATAAATTAATTTATTTAATCCTGAGATTTTTCCACTAAAAAAAAAAAAAAAAAAAAAAAATGAATATTCATGATTTTATAAATAAAAATAAATTTCTTCTTAAAAATAACAGCACAGATTTATAAATGCAAGAAGAATATAATTTTTTGAAGATGATTTTTTATAAAATTATTTAGAAAAAAAAATTAATTTTTAAATGTTTAAAATTTATATTTTTGTTGAATTTAAATTAAAAATTATTTATATAATTAAAGAAGAAAAAAAACGTAGCATTAATTTCTAGATATTTAGTATAAATTTTAAATATTTAATAAAAAAAAAAAAAAAAAAAAAACTAAATGAACAGATAAAATAATAATGATCTAATTATTTTTATCAAAATTGGAGAAGCTAATACGAAGCTAATAATTTACTCCAAAAAAAAATATCTTCAAAATTATTTAAAATTTATCTAAAATCACAAAAATAATTTTTTTCACTAAAAAAAACTCACCAATTAAACCAATAAATCAAATAAAATAACCTTCTTCAGTAAAAAATGAAAAAAAAAAATTTGTTGATAGTTACCTGACGTGAGCGAAACGTTTCCACGTGCTTTAGTTCGACCAATAAATTAACCTCTCTCCAAAGTCCAACAGAAAGGTCGTCCCACAGCCACCCTATGGCACAGATAAAGCACAACTAAAATTTTATTTCAACTCACTGCTACAGAACAAACCGAGAAGATTCCGAAACTACTCGAAAAAGTTTGTTAAAATATTACCAGAAACTATTATAATGGTCAAAAGTCTCCAAATCGAAAGTTCGATTCAGAAGTAACCAAAGCAGAAGCTAAAATATAATTGTAATGCAAACGTAAGGTCTTGATATATATATATATAACAATCAACGCATGCGCGCTAGTTTCTTACTCCATAACTTAATTTTTATTACATAATTTATCTAAAAAAAAATTAATAACTATTCTTGATAAAAAAAATTTTTTATGAAATTAAAAATTACTTTTTTTTATGAAGAAATAATTTTTTTTCCAACAATTTAATTTAAATTATTTATAATATGAACATTTCTTTAAATCTTAACGTTTTAAATATCTACAAATTTTTTTTTAATTTTTTTATAATAAATAAGCTCATAAGTTTTTTCTAAATAATATTTTCTAATAAAAGCTTCTTTTTAATTTATTGAAAATAATTTCTTTCTATATTACCAGCTTAGTCTTTAAAAATAATTCACTTATACAAAAAAGCTTCTCCATTATTACCAAAATTACTTTACAATTTAATTTTTATCACATAAATTATCTAAAAAAATTTAATAATAATTTTTATGAAATAAAAAATGACATTTTTTAAGAAGAAATAATTTTTTTTTTTACAAAATAATAATATTAAAATAATTTACAATTTGAACAACATTTTAATCGTTAAGTTGTTAAATATCCTCAAATTTTTTTAATAACTTAATTTTTATAACATAATTTATTTAAAAAAATTAATAACTATTTTTTATGTAATTAAAAATTACATTTTTTAAGAAGAAATGATTTTTTTTTTACCAAAATATTATTTAAATTATTTACAATTTGAACAACGTTTTAAATCTTGAGTTTTTAAATATCCAAAAATTTTTTTAATAATTAAATCTTTAATTTTTTACAACATTTGTACAACAAACATCACGCATATTTACTAAAATAAATCTCATCTCATGAATTTTTATTTTTAAAAATTGTTCAATTACATAAAAAAAAAGCCCATATTTACTATAATTACTTCACAACTTAATTTTCATCAAATAAATTATCTGAAAAAAAATTAATAATTATTTCTAATAAAAACAATTTCTTATGAAATAAAAAATGACATATTTTAAGAAGAAATAATTTTTTTTTTCAAAATATTATTTAAATTATTTACAATTTGAACAACGTTTTAAATCTTGAGTTTTTAAATATCCAAAAATTTTTTTAATAATTAAATCTTTAATTTTTTACAACATTTGTACAACAAACATCACGCATATTTACTAAAATAAATCTCATCTCATGAATTTTTATTTTTAAAAATTGTTCAATTACATAAAAAAAAAGCCCATATTTACTATAATTACTTCACAACTTAATTTTCATCAAATAAATTATCTGAAAAAAAATTAATAATTATTTCTAATAAAAACAATTTCTTATGAAATAAAAAATGACATATTTTAAGAAGAAATAATTTTTTTTTTCAAAATAATATTTAAATTATTTACAATTTGAACGTTTTAAATCTTGTGTCTTTAAATTTTTTTAATAACAAAATTTATCTTAAAAAAATTAATTATTTTTTATGAAATAAAAAATGACATTTTTTAAGAAGAAATAATTGTTTTTTTCAAAACAGTATTACTAAAATTATTTAAAATTAGAACAACGTTTCAAATCCTGAATCGTCAAATACCCGCAAACTTTTTTAATAATCAAATCCGGAATTTTCTTCCTCAAAATAACATAAATAAAATCATAAGATTTTTCCAAATAAAATTTCCTAATAAAAGTTTTCTTAATTCTATTAAAAAGAATTCCTCCATAAATCTTAAAATTACCTCTCAGATATTTTTCATTAGTACAACTAACATCTTTCATGTTAACCAAAATGAAGCTCATCTCATGAACATTCTTCACCAGAAAATCATAAAGCGTATGCGAGGTATTATAAAACTTAATTTCCTTCAACTTCTTGATTTCTTCTTGACAATTAGCCAAGTAAACTTGATAATTAATTTTTTTTTCAATAGCCTTCAAATTTTTCTTCGAGACATACAAATTAGCCCCTAGTAATTTCAAAATATGTTGTTCAAGAATAACTTTAAACCCAAATTTATCATCACAGTCAACATTATCAATCGGTAATTTCCCAAAACTATCCTGGTAATTAATATCAGCACCCACTTCAAGTAATTTAACAATTAATTCTTTTTTCTTTAAAAATTTAACCGCATAATGCAAAAGAGATTCATGTTTAATTTTTGTCCTAGCATTAACATCAATCTCTTGATTATTTAAAAACAATTTTAATTCTTCTTCATATTTAAATTCAATTGCATAATGAATTACCGTCAAGCTATCATCAGCAAAAGCGTCATTATCAATAATTAAATTCATATTCGCTCCACTTTTTAGGAGTAATTTAACAATGTTAATATCATCCATCATAACAGCAAGTTGCAGTGCTGAAAAATTGCCTTTTAATAAATTATATTTTTCTACTGGACCAATAGTATTTACATTAGCACTCCGGCTTACTAAAAAAGCAATTAATTTGATCTTTTTTTGAGTAATTGCCCAAAGCAAGGGTGCTGTGCAACACCCTGGAGGATTTAAATCAGCTCCAGCATTTATTAACAATTCTACAATTTTAAAATTATCTTTTTCAATAGCTCTGCACAAAACAGAGTACCCATCTTTGCAATCATGAACCCTAGCTCCATTTTCCAGCAATAATTTAATTATTTCAGTATGTTCTCTTTTAACTGCAGTCTCTAGGGCAGTTCTGTTCCTTGAAATTCCATTTACATCAGCACCACGTTGGATTAGATACTGTACCATGTTGTAATGGTTAGTAGCAATTGCCATGTGTAAAGGCTGGCCCAATTTATTGTCCGGGTTCAAATCTGCTCCGGCGTTGATTAATAATTCCACTAGCTCAAAGCTCTTTTTTCTGACCGCTTTTGTGAGCACTGGAGTCACATGCTGGACATTTACGCTAGCGTTATGCCTTAAGAGTAATTTTACCATTTCGGTGTTGCTTTTTTCTACTGCGATGTGCAATGGGGTGCAATTTTGAAACGCACCGTCGGTACAGCGCATTAGATTCACGTCTG
Organism: Cotesia congregata; assembly: GCA_905319865.3. NCBI lineage: Eukaryota > Metazoa > Arthropoda > Insecta > Hymenoptera > Braconidae > Cotesia > Cotesia congregata. The sequence goes on along the minus strand of CAJNRD030001118.1, from coordinate 2,819,125 downwards.
CGCCTAAGCTTATTAGTTTTTCGGCTAGGATAAAATTGTTGGAGTTTATCGCGGAGTGTAAAGCTAGCTCGCCGGATTCTGTGGCGAAGTTTACGCTCACGCCTTCGGAGATTAGTTGGTCTACTAATTTTAGGGACTGCTCGACTGAACTGGGTTCAGTTGCAGGACTTGTTGGGGGAAATCGGATTAAATTTTTAGTCTTTCGGTTGATTGTTCTCCAGTTTTGATTTATTGCTGCTGTCATTGCTAGATCTTCTTTTAAAGGCATTTTGGAGAGTGAAAATCTGAAAATATAATTATGATAATTTAGCTGTCACTTGATAATTTTTTTTGTTTTTAAATAGCTTCAATAAATTGTAATTATTTTAAATAGTTTAATATTAAAAACAAATTAAATAGTGTTAATCTATGTTAATGATATATTAAGTTGTACTCGAAAATGCTCTATTTCTAGAGAAATAATTAAGAAATGACCTTGTATCTTGCGAACTATTGACGTTTTTAAAGATATAAGCTCATCTTGATGTTACAGTCATTGAGACCTTTCATTTGAGTACCCACATCAATTTTTCATATATTTTATATATTTATATATATGTATATATAAAAAATATATGAAAATGCATGTGGGTACTCAAATGAAAGCTCTTGATGTGTGTAACATCGGGATGAGCTTATATCTTTAAAAATGTCAATAATTAAGAAATGACCTTGTATCTTGAGAACTATTGACGTTTTTAAAGATATAAGCTCATCTTGATGTTACAGTCATCGAGACCTTTCATTTGAGTACCCACATCAATTTTTCATATATTTCATATATTTATATATATGTATATATGAAAAATATATGAAAATGCATGTGGGTACTCAAATGAAAGCTCTTGATGAGTGTAACATCGGGATGAGCTTATATTCTTAAAATCATCAATAATTAAGAAATTACAGTGCAATTTAACAAAAGTCATGATCTAATAAAGCAAAATTTTATTTATTCATAGTTTGAAAGCCACGGCAGTCACATAGTGACTGCAAGATTGTTAGTTATCTACTAATTCCAATGTCATATTAATTTATAATACTCAAGCTAGCCGTTTTTTGCTTTTTTTCATTGATTAAATTTAAATTAAAAAATGTCTTTTAAAAATTGCGCTTAAAATTTTTTTTAAGTTTACATTTTAACTAATAAAAAGAATGTCAGCTGTGTACTAAGTTTTAGACTTGTTTATCTGTTTGGTTAAAAAATAAACTCAAATTTCAGTTTCATTAGATTATAAATACCTAAGAAATAAATTTTTCAAGTAATTATGTAAATAAAATTTTTTTTTTGATATTTCTTCAATGAATTTACATAAAAAATAACATCAACAATCTGCAATCACGTGTAAATATCATTACTGAGTTTTGATAAAAATTGACACTGTCCAAAATTCAACTTCACTTTATAAATAGTAAGTAAAACCTTCACAAAAAAAAAAAAAAAAATAATTTTTTTCTCCTTCTAATTATTAAATTAAAATATTCAAAATTATTTTTTAAAAAGTAAAATAAATATAATTATATACACACTGACAAAATTCAATAGGTTAAGAATATATATTTCTGACTAAAAATCTTTAAACACGTCAGAAATTGAAAATTTGTTTTTACTCATTGCAGATAAAACAGAGTTTTTTCAATTTTTTAAAAATAAATATTAAAACTTATCCTAAATTATACTATTTTACAAACTAAATTAACACAACTAATTAAAAAAATAAAATCTCATATTTTTCTTTTCAAATTATTTTGTTTCTCGAAAATATATTGCCACATGTTACAATGTACTTAATAAAATAAAAAAAACTTATAATGACTGAATAATTATGTCGTCACAAAATTATAAAGATAATACTTATAATAACAGAATATTATTTATACATATAACTATTTTCACAATATTTTAAATACGACTGGCTAATTTTATATTTTAACTTTTAATAATTACATGCTACCGACACTTAACATATTAACGTCGTTAGCTATTGCTAAATTTATTATCATCAATATTAATAATAATAATAATAATAATAATTATTATTATTATTCCAATACTGTCGTAGTCTATTCAATCACTAACTGATTTTATTTATTAATTTTATTATTATTATTTAAATTAATCAATTCTATAAGTTTTTCGTTATCAGATCGAACTATTTTTACATGTTGAACAATTTCCATAGGCGTTCGTCTTATTTTACAATATATATCATTAATATTTCAAAACTATTTATTATGATATATTTAGATTTTTATTTAAAAAAATATATAATAGTAATAGTAATAACTAATAAAAATACTCAAGGAACAAATAATTGAATAAAATAATATAATTTGTTCCTAATTACAATTAGCATTAATTAATTAAATAAAAAAATGGAGAGTATTTATTAAAATAATTTTTTTTTAATTCACGAGCGCTTTAAAGTAATTACTTAAATTAATCCTACACAGAAAGAACAAGATGACACTGGATATCATCCCAGATTATATTGAGTGAAAAAAATTTTTAGATAGTAGCTAGTATAATCCAGATGGTAATCGGAAAAAATAGACCGGGAAAAAATTTTAAAGTTATGAAAAATCCATATTATTTCATTAAATTTATTATAAAATAAAAATTATAATAATAATAATAATAATTGTACCACACTCAAAATTTTCCTGAAAAACAAGCACCCCCAGAATGATCACTCCATTTTTTGGTACAAAAAAAAATATATGATGATAATGATTATTATTATTATTATTATTATTTCCATTTTTTATCGCATCCAAAATCATAAAATAATACGAAAAAGTCGCAGGTAGTTGGAATTAATAAATGACAAATTAAACAATCATGTGATTGTTATTATTGCCAATATTATTATTATTATTATTATTATTATAACAATTTTTATTTTATAATAATTTTAACAAAATAATATAAATTTTTCATAACTTAAAAATTTTTTACGGGTCTATTTTTTCCGGGATTCAATCTAGATATCACACAGTATATTCTAGATTACAATGAGTATAATCCAGATATCACGCGGTAAAATCTGAATATTTTTTAGCTACTATTTAAAAATTTTTTTTCACTGCAGATATCATTGATTATAATCTTGGATTATATCTACTGTTATCTTGTTTTTTTCGTGTAATTAATTAACGAGTGTCTAATTTATTTCAAGTCTAATTCAACTTCAGGACTCTCGAGAGAAAACGGTTTAAGATTTTCAACAATTGGCGTTTCATCGGGGTCTATTTTTATTCGAATTTTATTTGTCTCAAGAACATGAGGAAGAGTGCGTTGTAGATCCTCTTCGTAAGAGGCCGGTGATAGCGGTGAGTAAGGTACGTAAATTCGAACAATATCCGGACTGGGATGATGGGGAGTCGCACGAGGCGTAGGAAGTCCTCCACTATTAGAACTGCCGACGGATAAATTGCTCTGAGTATCAAGACTATTATCCAGGGCTTGAGATCTTGTAGCTGAGCTAAAGACCGACAGGTCTGCCGTTGAAGTAACCGATGTATCGGCTAGAGAACGTCTCGATCCGGTAGGTGATCCACCGTCATCCAGGCTCGGATCGAACGAGAATTTACTTCCTGCAAGTACATCGTCTTCATTGGCACAGGATAAATTTTTAGTATATTAATTATTTAAACACGTTATCTATAGACGTGTCGTCTGATTTTCCGAAATACCACCAAGGTCGCTGCTACTAGGTGGGTCTCCTGGTATTGGACTGCCTCGTGGGTCCTCGATAGTCGCCATCTCTCTACGCTGAGCCACTGATTCCCGCAAAACTGTTTGGGCTTCACTGAATTCTTCAGCTCGTCTTCCAACCTGGATAATTATTTATTTATTTATTATTATTGTGAGTTAGTTAAAGCTCTTTAATAATTTTTTTTTATTGTTGTATTGTATTTAATTAAAAAAAAGTGCTTTAAAAATAGAAAATTTCTTTTTCAAAAACAATAGAATTTTTTTTAGTTTTTCAGACTACCCTCAAGTTTTTTATGTGATGATTATTTGATGAGATATTAATGTTCAAGTACACTGAGAAAATAAATTTCTTAAAAAAAAAAATAAGCAATGTTGTAATCTATTTTTGTAAGAGAACAAGAAAAATTTTGTGACTAGTGCCACGAAAATGCTCTATTATACATAATTAAGAAATAACCTTTTATTTTGTAAAATATTGACTTTTCTAAAGATATGAGCTCATCATGATGTTACACTCATCGAGACCTTTCATTTGAGTACCTACATCAAATTTTCATATATTTATATATATTATATATATATATATATATATATATATATATATATATATATATATATATGTATATATGA
>CAJNRD030001118.1:2789712-2814557 GCA_905319865.3 Cotesia congregata | reverse complement strand
TTCACAAGATATTTGTTAAATTACACTGTAATTTTTTAAGTATTGACGTTTTTCAAGGTATAAGCTCATCCCGATGTTACACTCGTTGAGACCTTTCATTTGAGTACCTACATCAATTTTTCATATATTTATATATATGTATATATGAAAAATATATCGATAATGCATGTTGGTACTCAAATGAAAGCTCTTGATGAGTGTAACATCGGGATGAGCTTATATCTTTAAAAATGTTAATAATTAAGAAATGGCCTTGTAACTTGTGAACTATTACCATTTTTAGAAATATAAGCTCATCCTGATGTTATACTCATCAAGACCTTTCATTTGAATACCCACATCAATTTTTCATATATTTATATATACTATATATATCATATATATGTATATATCAAAAATATATCAAAAATGCATGTGAGTACTCAAATGAAAGGTCTTGATGAGTGTAATGTCAGGGTAAGCTTATATCTTTAAAAATGTCAATAATTAAGAAATTACCTTGTATCTTGAGAAATATTGGCATTTTTAAAGATATAAGCTCACCCCAACATTACAATCACCGAGACCTTTCATTTGAGTACCCACATCAATTTTTCATATATTAATATATATTGTATATATGTATGTATGAAAAATATATCAAAATGCATGTGGGTACTCAAATGAAAGCTCTTGATGAGTGTAACATCGGGATGAGCTTATATCCTTAAAAATGTATTGATAAAAGTAATTTTTAATACAAATTTACAAGTTAAAAAATTATTTCTTCAGCTAAAAAATAAAATTTTTCAACAAATTAATTTCTTGTCACTAATTAATTTATTTTTAAATAAATTTTTTCTTTCAGTGTATTTTGTTACCCCTCCAATAAATCATTAAATAAATATCGGATTTCTCAATTAAAAAGAAAAAAAATGTCTTAATTAAAAAAAACCGTGCTTTAATAATCAAAGACTTACTTTACTAGTAAAAGTAGGTTCTTTAAAAGTTCCAAGTGGAAATCGTGGTAATTCATGTGGCATTGGCGCTCCAGGATAATCTAATTTACTACGTTTCAGTTCTTCCATATTACGTTCAACTGAAGTGATAACAGTGTCATCGTCAAAGCGAAAGTCTTTTTCCAATTTAGCTTGTAAATAGTTACAGAACTCATCGAGACTGTCTAACGGCATTAGATACCGTTTGTGAAGCTTCATTACCGTGTACGCCATCGCTGGTAGTATGCGATCCCCGTCTAACAGGAATATATCCCAAATACGAAGACCAAGACTAACCGGTGTCTAATCAGATAAACACAAAATTAATTACAACAATCTTATGATAACATACTTACATATAAATTATAAAAAAAAAAAAACTTACGCGTTCTTGAAATACAACAAAAAACCACTTTAACGCATAAAGCATCGAGTCACATCCGCATTTGTCTAATTTGCGTTTTAATTTCGGAAGAAATTTATTCATTATTTTATCATGGTGCTCAATAAATCGGTTTAATTTTGGAAACCCATCAATATAAAATCCTGAAAGGTTTTTTTGTTAATTAAAAATATTAATTAGCGTTAAAAATAAAATTTATTAATTAAAATGTATTGCGATGGTCATTAAATGGCACTTAGTTAATTATATCACAAAAAATGATAAAGCGGTTATTTATTTATTATTATTATTATTTAAGTAATTAAAATTTCCAAACCATGCATGCTGTACTTCTTATCTGCGAGTAGGATAGACAGTCCCCAAAAGGCATCTTCTTCATTCATGTATAATAACAATAGTCCGGCTAAAACTGACATTCCTTGACAGTATCCTACTTCCATGTTGTACATACTGTAAGCTGCTAGTACGTAAAACATTGATCTTTGTTTGATGCTATACCTCTCTCTGAAAATATTAATTTAGTTAATTAATAAGCTGAGGATTTACAAGGTAAAAAATTATTGGTGTGACAATTTTTATACATCAATAATGTTTGTGTAAGTTTCAGTGAAAAATTATTTCAGAAATAAAAATTTCATATCTAGACTGAGAAAAAATTTATTTTGAAAAAAATAGATAAGAAATTAATTTTATTTAAATTATTAACTGATGATATCAAAATTCTTCTCACAGTAATTTCCTTGTTAAAAAAATTTTTTAGTTAGACAACTTGAAAATTTTCATACAAAATTATTTTTTTTTAATCTAGAAAACATTTTTTCAATAAAACAAATTTATAAAAATTTTAAACAGATTTTGAATAAATAAAATTTTGCTTTATTAAATAATGATTGGTAAAATTGCACTGTACTTTCTTAACTATTGACATTTTTAAAGATATAAGCTCATCCCGATGTTACACTCATCAAGAGCTTTCATTTGAGTACCCACATGCATTTTTGATATATTTTTCATATATACATATATATAAATATATAAAATATATGAGAAAATGGTGTGGGTACTCAAATGAAAGGTCTCGATGAGTGTAACATCAGGATGAGCTTATATCTTTAAAAATGTCAATAGTTCTCAAGATACCAGGTCATTTCTTAATTATGTATCTAGAAATAGAGAATCTTCGAATGCAGCCGAAATATTTATCATAATAAATTTTTCTTATTCTCTTAATAATTTCTTATTATATTGCTCATTTTTTCCCAACCAAATTTCTTATCTCAGTGCAAAGTACATCATAAAAAAACAACAAAGGCCTGATAAAAACCTGTAGTCAATATGATCACGGTATTGTCGAGCAACATCAGCATCAATTTGTCGAATCTCAGTGGACCACTGCCTGGCAAGCTGCAGCATCTCCTCATATTTTCCAGCCTGTTCCTGTTTTAATGCCTGAATACCAAGTAATAGTGACCAAACTTGTCCTCTAAAACGATCCGGTATCCCTTTGTAAACCCTTCTTCTTAATTTTTCTTTGGTAACCGGACTTTCCCAATGTTTTGTCATTTTCTCCCACTTTTTTACTCGCTCCATTTCAACCTGATGCATTTTAATCTCGTTGGTCTCCAATTTACGTGGCAATCTTTTATCACTGTAATTTTAATACCCAAGATTAGTAATTTAATTTGCTCATTTAAAATTAGTCAGCTTTAATTTTTAACAATTTAAAAAGTTAGCAGTTTCTTGATCATTTTATAATTGTATTTAACAAAAAAATTAGTTCCAAAAAATTATTTTAAAAAAATTGCATTTTTAGTTTTTTAAAATTTCTAAATGTCAATTTTTATAATCATTTCTTTTTTTCATAATTTATTAAATTATAACTAAAAAATATTTTTAAAAAATTACACTTATTTTTTGAAGTTTTTAACAAATGAAAAAATTAAAAAAAAATTTTTTTTAAATAATTCTTTAATATAAAAAATCATAAAATTTTTTAGATGTCGGCTAATTTTATTTTCATAAAAAAAAAAAAATGAATTAAAATAAATTTAATTGTAGGACGTAATTGAATACTCACTGGATGAAACCATATCTATCTGTTGTATGATAAACTTCATACCCAGGATCTTCCCACGAATCAATCTGAGCACCATTCTCTCTACCACGATCGTAACAGCTGAATATTCTGTCCCGCTCAGCAGCGGATCGTTTTAATAGCTCTTCCTCATTCATCCCACAGTAATATTCACCAACGGTATTAGCACAAACATACCGGATTATTTACATATATATTACTATTAATAAATAAATACAAATACCTAAATAACTATTTATTTAAATAATAAATAAATATTCATTAAATAAAACTCGATGAGATTTTTATTGTCTTGCAGCTGGACTATTAATCACGACACCTGTTAACAAACAAACCATTATTTATAATTTATAATAATATTATAAATAAACAAATTTATCAATAAATTATCCTCAGTAAAGGTTAAAAGGTTATGATTGTTAAAAAATATATTAAATCACGTACTTATGTCACTAGCATCCTTTCATATTTATTTTTATTTATTATTTATCAATCACTTTTATTGTTGGTTTATCTTTATGCTTTTGAGGGTTGTCAATTGTGATAAAAAATATTTTTTCCGCTTATAATTATATCAGTTGTAGCAACAAAACTTAAATACAATTAAGGCCTTGGTCTTGCTCTTGCCAACTAAAACTGTTTTCTAACTTTCTTCACTTAATATTTATGCTACTGTGTAGTTTGTAGTATAGGTACCGAGTACTGTAAACTGAACTGTAGATTGTACATGGCTTTTTTTATATATTTATTATCAAGAATCAAGTGTGGCTGCTTCTGATGATGTTTAATGGGTGTATATATATATATATATATATATATATATATATATATATGTGTACTTTAATTTGTCGGTAAGGTAGAGCAGATTCAATCAAGATACTGAAGTTAGCTGACATTAAAAAAAATTATTATGAACATGAAGTTAGCTGACATTTCAAAATTTTTAGAAATTTTTGGGGTCATCTGAGTGATCCGAACGGAAATGTAGCCAATGTAATAATTGTAAAGAAATTCAAAAAGTAACTTGCTCTCTAACAAGTTATATACATTTAATACTTCTTACATAACACTTAATGTATGTCAAATAATAGTAAATTCTTTATAATAAAATACACACATTAAAACATTTAAATATCATATTTATGAAAAAAATTAAACTGTAACCGATGAAACATTACAAAAGAACGACAATTGATCTGTCTTCTAAGTCTTTTAAGTCATAAGTAAGAAATTAGTTGTAAATTTTTTTAGGTATTAACTGGCGGTGGAGGAAATTTAAATTATATAATTTAAATTCAAACACAACCTTTTTATTCTAAATAAGAATAATTCTTCTTGAAAATTTTTATTGTTTTTATTTATTAAAATATTTAAATATTGATTACTAAAATAAAACAAAAAATTGCTTATTTAATGGGAAATTATTTATTTTTCTTTATAAAGTAATTTTTTTTTTTTTTTTTTTAATTCTATAAAACAATTCTATTTTAATTCTATTAAAAACAAACTGTTCTTTAACTTGTTTCAGTTTAAACTATTATTTATTTATACACCTTCTTAACATTTATCAATAATTACGTTCTTGTCATATGAATATTATGAAACAAACAATTATTTTTTATATATATGTAACCTTTTTATTCTAAATAAGAATAATTCTTCTTGAAAATTTTTATTGTTTTTATTTATTAAAATATTTAAATATTGATTACTAAAATAAAACAAAAAATTGCTTATTTAATGGGAAATTATTTATTTTTCTTTATAAAGTAATTTTTTTTTTTTTTTTTTTTTAATTCTATAAAATATTAAAATCAAACTGTTTTTTATTTGTTTCAACTTAAATTATTATTTATTTATACACTTTCTCAAAATTTATCGATATTAAAGGAACAAAAACATCTTTTTTTTTTTTAATTTTTTAATATTTTTGGACTTACTAATTATATCTGATATTCCTATATTTTTTTATCTTTAATCTAAGTTTAAACGAATTATATTTAAATAAATAATTTTTTCTTCTTATGTTATTCTAATTACATATATATAAAAAATTATTGTTTGTTTTATAATATTCATATGACAAGAACGTAATTATTGATAAATGTTGAGAAGGTGTATAAATAAATAATAGTTTAAGCTGAAACAAGTTAAAGAACAGTTTTTTTTTAATATTTTATAGAATTAAAAAAAAAAAAATTACTTTATGAAGAAAAATAAATAATTTCCCATTAAATAAGCTAAGCGATTTTTTGTTTTATTTTAGTAATCAATATTTGTATATTTTAATAAATAAAAACAATAAATATTTTCAAGAATAATTATTCTTATTTAGAATAAAAAGGTTGTTTGAATTTAGATTATATAATTTAAATTTCCTTCACCGCCAGTTACCTAAAAAAATTTACCTTACTGACAACTAATTTCTTACTTATGACTCTTAGAAGACTTAGCAGACTTAGAAGACAGATCAATTGTCGTTCTTTTGTAATGTTTCATGGGTTACAGTTTAATTTTTTTCATAAATATGATATCTAAATGTTTTAATGTGTGTATTTTATTATATAGAATTTACTATTATTTGACATACATTAAGTGTTATGTATGAAGTATTAAATGTATATAACTTGTTAGAGAGCAAGTTACTTTTTGAATTTCTTTACAATTATTACATTGGCTACATTTCCGTTCGGATCACTCAGATGACCCCAAATTTTTTATTGAAAAAATTTAAATTAAACAATCAAAAAAAATAAAATTTATAATAATAAATTTAGTCGACATTGTTAATATTTTGATTTATTTTTTAATTACTAAATTTGAACTAAATAATAATTAAAAAAAAATTGTACTTATAGTTTTTTAAGTTTTTTATTAATGAAATTTTTCAAAAATTTTTTTAATGAAAAAAATTCTACAAATTTTTTAGATGTCGGCTAACTTAATTTTCATAAAAATTTCACATATGAAAAAACTTGAAAAAGCTTAAAAGTGCAATTTTTTATAAATATCTTTTTAGTTGTAATTTAATTAAAAAAAAAAAGAAAATGAAACGAAGTTGACGTAAATCTACGGCCAACAGTGAAAAAAAAAAAACAATTGTACAAGATCGGTTAATTTAAGAAAAATATAACTATTAAATATTTATATTTAAGTAAGCTCAAATGCCGTAACAGTGTCTACATTACAAGATCTATCGATTGAACTCATCTTCATCACACATCCTTATCATCTATTTATTTAAGAAAAAATATATTGGTTAAATTTTGTATTGAAATAATTAAAAAATTAATCTTAATTGAATTAAATTTTTTTTATTAAGTCTTAGTAAAGTCTTGAAAAAATATCAATATAAATATATCACTTTTTAGTGGTAACAATATCATAGTTAGGTACATAGAATTTTGTTTCATATTAGTGACATAACTAATAAAATAAATGATTAGAAGTATTAGCTTAAGTATAAAAAATTTTGTATTATTCATAAATAATATAATTGAAATTTGAAGTATAGCTTAAGTAAATAAAAAATTTAGTACATTCAGAAGAAGCAGCATGGTTACAATTTTAAATATCTTAATATATAAATTTTTACACTTTACCAGTATTTCTCAGTAATTTAAATATAAATCTAGCTAATCTAAACAAAAGAAAATCGAATATTAAATCTTTTTTTTTAATTTTTACATGTGGATTTTTTTATTTAATTTTTTTCATCATAATTTCATTGCTACAAAATTATAATAAAATTTATAATATCTGTCAACTTCAGAGTCATAAATACTTCCCTGTCAGGCTTTATTGTCATTGGAATATCTGAAGATTCCTGATGGATATTTAAATAATTAAATATTTAGATAATTTTTAATAATTAAATAATTAGATAATTTTTAATAAAACAATTAATAAAAAATTAATTCTTACATTACACATCGTAAATTCAGAATCTTTTAGACTCTCAACTTTAACATCCACCTGTTGAATAGAACGTGCTCTTCTTTTAGTAACAAAGTTTTTGTCCATTTTTCTCTGTTCCTGCTGAAGCCGTCGCCAAATTGTGGTTTTTGGGATACGATAAGCCACTGAAGCAGCTGCCTGAGACATTTTTCCCTGCAAGCAAGCCGTGAATGCTTCTTCGAGGCGCATTTTTTTTATATGCTCGTCTTCCGTTTAACGCTTTTTCCAAAATTATTCTGGTAATTTTCCTTGGTCCACTAATTTTGTCTTATCACGAAACAATGTTGTTTTTGGAATCTGAAAAACTTCTCGTAAATAAATAATGAAAATTAAATTAGCCGACATCTAAAAATTTTTTGAAATTTTTTTATATAAAAAATGATAATAAAAAATTTTGTTCATTTGAAAAACTATAAGTGCAATTTTTTAAAAATATTTTTTAGTTTTAATTAAATAAATTGAAAAAAATCAAAAACATCGGCTAACTTTAGTATTATAAAATCAAAATACAATGAATGTCATTAAAATTAACAGTCACTAGAATATTTTTTAATTATATTTAACAAAAAAATTTATTCCGAAAAATTATTTCAAAAAATTGCATTTTTAATTTATTAAAATTTTTACTTGTTAATTTTTTTTTTGCCATAATTTATTTGTTACAAAAATTAATAAATACCTGCTAAATTAATTTTTATAATATATTTTATAAAAGAGCTTTGTACCTCATGTAGAGTGTCGATCTGGCCGCTACATTATTTTTGGTAAATTGGTAAAAGCCTCAACTAAAGACAACCCCTGGCTCAAGTCATTCAATGCAGCTTCCATGTTCACAGGATTGTAATCTCTTTTGGGGTTCTCACGTTTGCGTTTTGTCTTGTTACCTTTTTCTTTCTCTGGTTTAACTTCTTCTTCCTTAACAGTACTCATATCTACTTCTTCAGTATATGTTACATCTTCAGCCTCATAATTTTCATTTTCATTTTCAATTTCCCAAGTATTTTCTACGACTTGATTAGACGCATTCAAAGAATTTATTAATTGATATTCATCTTCATTTGTAAAATCAGAGTCTGCTGTCTGAAACTGTGATTAAAAAAATCAATTGCTTGATTTAAAGTAATTGAAATTGCAATTGAATTATTATAAAAAAAAATTTCACATGTAAAAATTAAAAAAAAATTATTTGTGGAAATTTTTAGAAGCATTTTTTAAATTGATATTGACTTGTTATAAGAATTAAAAAAATTTACAGTTAATTTCAATATCATGAAAATTAAGTTAACCGACATTTAAAATTTTTTTTTATTTTATCAATCGGAAAAACTATAACAAAACAAAAATTTGAAAAACTATTAGTCCAATTTTTTATTTCTAATTTAATAAATGAAAAAAAAAAAAAAAAAAAAAAAAATAAAAAATCCCGACTAATTTTAGTATTCTTTAAATGATTCTGAAATTAAGAAACATTTGATAATTTTTAGAATTTTTTTAACAAATAAATTAAAGGAAGATAAATTTAATATATTGTATTATTATATTATTATTATTATTATTATTGATGATGATGATGCCAAAGCTATGATAATTCCTCGAAGAATTTTAAGTATGCTTCAATGCTTTTCTAAGAATTTTTTTATAAGACTAGAATTCAAATTTTCGCGCGCAACGCAAATTTTCGCGCGAGAATATAAAAGCTAGGGACGTTCTTCTACATTCAAATTAGTTATCACCATGGCGTCAAACTACAACGTGGACATGTTTGTTAGGCGAGGCGAGTGGTTTCCATACGAAGTCAGAAATTTAGACATAGGAAAGCCGCATTATGAATCGGGGACAACAATATACGAATTTATCGAATTTAGTGCAGACCCTCGAATTTGGATTCGTTTTAAAACCCAAATGATCAAGCTCAATGGATTTAAAATCATCGTCATCTACCTCGACAAGAGACTCGCACCAGGATATAACTCCAACCAGGAGTTTATCGCATCTTGGAGTCTAAATATCCAAAATGGAGCATCATTTGTTGGTCAACACATCTATGATGTAAAAAAACTTCCTTCCGGTTTTTTTTTAGTGTAATTTATTTTTTATAAAAAATTTACAGCTGTCAGCTAACTTCAGTGTTATTTATTTTGACAGTTTGTCGGTAAGTTTCCTACAGAAGAAATTGTAGTTTAATTCTTCCAAGAATAAAAAAAGAAACACAAAGTGGTGGTACAGTGAAACGTAAAAGTGTCTTCTGCGAGATAACGAAAGTAATATTAATAAATTAATTAAAAAATTAAATCAGAAATTTTTTAAATAATGATGGATCCAGATCCTTATAAAAATAACCCGACACAAAATTATCCAGCTCAAACTTTTCCGAGGCCAGATTCTGATGAAGTGCTTCAAAGGCAAATTGGCGATGCTCTGGTATATTAATTTAAAAATTAATAATATTTAATTATTCTTAATAAAAGAAATTATTTTTATTTAATAGAATTTACAATTGACAACCGAAGAAATGGCTGTCTTAAAAGAATGCCAGCATGACGCTGTTTTTCACCGAGGTCTACCGCTTGCAGCTGTTGCTACTGGTGGATTTCATTATATGATGAAAACTGGAATGATGAAGAAGAATGTTTATACATTGGTAGTAAGTGGTATCACCGGATTCTTCATTGGCACTGCGTCATACAGGTCTGTTTGTATGGAGAAGTTGATTGCCTTGCCAAATAGCACTTTGAAGGAGCGAATTTTGGCTGCTCAAGGAGTACAGCCGGTTAAGTAAGTCCAGTAATTAATTAAACAAATAAATTAATACATAAAAAAATAATACGGTGGTTTATCTTTATATTATCAGGGTTGATTTGCAATCGGATAGTCAGTTACAACCTTGGGTGGACGTTCAGCCTAATTGGGAAACTCATAATGCTCCAATGGGTTCTGCGCTAGATATTGAACCTTATCAATCTCATAATGAGTCTTATTCCTCCACCAACAATACTCCGGATCCTGGTAAATATCAATATAATTTAAAACTGTAATTCTTGACACTGAAATTACCAGACACTTGATAATTTTTTTTTAAATAAAAAATAAGTCTAGATAACTATTTTTAAAAAATTCTATATTAATTTTTTAAAGATATAAGCTCATCCTAATGTTACACTCATCAAGACCTTTCATTTGAGTACCCACATCAATTTTTTATATATTTTATATATTTATATATATGTATATATGAAAAATATATCAAAAATGGATGTGGGTACTCAAATGATATAATAGCTCTTGATGAGTGTAACATCGAAATGAGCTAATATCTTAAAAAATGTCAATAATTAAGAAATGACATTGTATCTTGTCAACTAATGACATTTTTAAAGATATAAACTCATCCTGACATTACACTCATCAAGACCTTTTATTTGAGTACCCACATCAATTTTTTATATATTTTATATATTTATATATATGTATATATGAAAAATATATCAAAAATGGATGTGGGTACTCAAATGAAAGCTCTTGATGAGTGTAACACCGGGATGAGCTTATATCTTTAAAAATGTCAATAATTAAGAAATGACATTGTATCTTGTCAATTAATGACATTTTTAAAGATATAAACTCATCCTGACATTACACTCATCAAGACCTTTCATTTGAGTACCCACATCAATTTTTTATATATTTCATATATTTATATATATATATATATATGAAAAATATATCAAAAATGGATGTGGGTACTCAAATGAAAGCTCTTGATGAGTGTAACACCGGGATGAGCTTATATCTTTAAAAATCTCAATAATTAAGAAAAAACAGTGCAATTTAACAAGTCATTATTTAAAAAAGCAAAATTTTTATTATTTAAAGTTCACAAGTCACGGAAGTTACATAGTGACTGCAATAGGTTACTTGTTTATTTAGTGAAGTTAACTGACATTAGAAATTTTTTTATAATTTTTAAATTAAATTATTATGAAAGATATTCCACATGTGAAAATTAAAAAAAAAATATTAATAGAAACTTTTTAAAGCATTTTTTTATTGTAATTAATTCTTATAAAAATTCTAAAAAAATTTGTCAGCTAAATTCAGTATCAATTTATTTAATATTAAAATTCTAAAATTTATCAGAGGTTTGTTAATTTCAGTACCATTGTAACTTATAACTAATTAAAAAAAAAAATAATTTATATTACTTTTAGAATCATCATACATATTAGATCCACCATTCAAATCACCACTTAGGGATAATTACACAAGTTACGACGAAATGCGGCGGAGAAATCGCGAGGAGTATGAAAGAGCTCAGGCTCAAAGAACCAGGTTTCAATTTTGTTTTATTAATCTTCAATATAATTATTATATAATTTAATATTAAATGTTGGACGTATTATCCAGGTCAGGTAGGCCTCAACCACCACCACCACCTCCACCATCTTCAACCGCATTTGACCCAAGATTCGACAGGCCTTATGAACCACCACCATATGATCCACCAAGGCGTGATGATTTTCTGTGATTCTTTCATCTGTAATACTTAATTTTTTTTCAGTAGTACTGTTTTTATATTCATTGGTACTTTGTACGTATGTATATTACATTAAAAAGCTTATTAAGCCACGATAATTAATTATTAATTTAATTAGTCTCACACAACTGTTGAGCTTAAAAAAATAGTCAGCATCGCAACAAGTAAATTTTTTTTTTATCAATATCTTTTAATTGAATAAACTAATGATTTACCTACGAGGGTAAATAATATACAAATTTAATAAAAAAAAATTATTTTTTTTCGCTACAAATGAGCAATAGATATTTTATACATATAACATCTTTCATTGTATTATTTTGTTCATATAATTAATATTTATAATTATTTTTTTTAATAAGTTTCATTTATTAATAATCAACCTAATTGGCCAGTACTTCAATTATTTCATTAACAACTCCTGATAATAATGAATTATTATCTCCTTTGCCTTCAATTATTAGGCAGGAAGAATTATCTGATGATTTCTGAAAAAATAATTTATTTATTTTAATTATAATTATAATAAATAACAAAAATTAATGATGCTGAAATTGGAAAACTTTTTATAATTTTTTTTAATTATTAAATTATTCAAAAAAAAAAATTATTAAAAAAATTGCATTTTTAGAAGATTTAAAAATTTAGAAATACAATTTTTTTAAAATAATTTTCTATATCTAATTTATATTATTAAGAGAGTAAGCAAAATTTTGTGGCCAGTGTATTTATATGATAAAATGAATTTTTTTAGTGAAACTTAGTGTCATTGAAAAGGTCTTGATTTGAATTTGTGCCATTGACATTTTTAAAGAAATAAGCTCATCCCGATGTTACATTCATCAAGACCTTTCATTTGAGTACCCACATCAATTTTCAAATATTTATATATAATATATATATATGTATATATGAAAAATATATCAAAAATGCATGTAGATACTCAAATGAAAGGTCTCGATGAGTGTAATATCAAGATAAGTTTATATTTTTAAAAATGTCAATAATTAAGAAATTACCTTATATCATGTGAACTATTGACATTTTTAAAGATATAAGTTCATCTTAATGTTACACTCATCAAGACCTTTCATTTGAGTACTCACATCAATTTTTCATATATTTTATATATTTATATATATTACATATATGTATATATGAATAATATATAAAAAATGCATGTGGGTACTCAAATGAAAGCTCTTATTGAGTGTGACATCGGGATGAGCTTATATCTCTAAAAATGTCAATAATTAAGAAATTATGTTGTATTTTGTCAACTACTGACATTTTTAGAAATATAAGCTCATTATGATATTACACTTATCAAGACCTTTCATTTGAGTACCCACATCAATTTTTCATATATTTATATATATCATACATATGTATATATGAAGAATATATCAAAAATGCATGTGGGTACTCAAATGAAAGCTCTTGATGAATGTAACATCATAATGAGCTTATATTTTAAAAAATGTCCATAGTTAAAAAAGTACAGTGCAATTTAACAAAAGTCATTATCTAATAAAGCAAAATTTTATTTATTTATAGCTTACTTGCACTGCAGTCACATAGTGACTGCAAGATTGCTAGTTTATTATTAAAAAAAAATTATCTTCCAATTTCAGTATCATAAAAATCCCTTAAAAAAAAAAAGAAAAAACTTACTTTTTTAACTAAAAGGCACACATGATGACCCTTTAGAGATTGCCCATAAAGCGAAGCATTGTCATCTACCTGTTCAACAAGAGTAAAATGACATCTCCGACAAATAATTTCCAAAGCCTGACTAAAGTTCCTCGTAAGTTTAACTTTATTCTTAGTCTTGAACATCAGTTGATCCCCACTGAGTAACTCCGTAAAAACATAACTATGCGACAAACTTCCCATCAAAAAACTGCAGTTTGAAAGCCTGAGAGTAAAGTCCAATTTTTCCTGAATCCACCCTCCAGAATTTTCCACCATATAAGTCAGCGCCCCTCTTAATTTCTGAGCATAAGTATCATCAGCCACAATAATCGGAAGATGAACTTCAGTGCTCGCGGAAGCAGCGAGCGGAACTCTAATCTTAATCCCCGACTCTTCTCCAAGACTCCTAACCAACTTCAGTGAAGATGCATCGGACACATCAAGGTCCAGTTCCTTGAGCAATTTATTCCCGCAATTACTCAACGTCACCACAGCAATTATCCTTCCAACCTCATGCGGCAGTTGCTTCAGCTCATAAGTCATCTTCACTTTATCATTACTCGCCAGTTCCAAGTACCCCTGAAACTCTGCAGAAATATCATTAATATTATCAATGATTTTTAATCAGGTCCAAGGGAATTATTAAATGTAATAAATTAGGTTGGTCAGACAACAAACGCAATGTTGACAATTATTTCACACTTTATTGCAATGTTTCGTGGAACATCCCGACTTCTTCAGACAATCTAAAAATACATACGTCCAATAAAGAAATTAATTCAATAACCATGTCAAATTAGAAATTGTCATAAAAGTCTTCAATTTATTATTACAATACATATCGCGCCCCAAATACCAAAAGTATGTATTACGGCAGCTATTAGAGAGAGTTTTATGCCGAAAGGGCGTATAAAAAAACCTTTAATTTTGCTCTGAAATATAAAATTTAACTCTAAAAAAAAATCCAGACCATTTAATATTGTTGAATTTCCCAAGAAGGTGTAGGAAATGCACCTTGATAATTTTTTTTTTTATTTCAGCTGGTGTTTTTATTTTTTAATTAAAATTATACTAGAAATTTAAATAGCGCTAAGCGCGTGCCTTAATTTCAATCAATAAGGAATTGTGGCCCGTTTTTTGCGAATTTCTATCTTTGACTAATTTCAAGACTTTCATGCATTTTAATTTGGAAGAAATAAAATTTGTATTAAAATTGTAATAATAACTTTTAAAAATACCTATTTGTAATTTAATAACCAATATATATTTTCAATTATGCAGTAAAATTAGTAACATATAACTCACAATTCAAAGCAATTGGCAAAAAAAATTATGCGCCCTTTTGGCTTTAGGTCACACTGATAAAAAATTTAACTTGGCTCAAGAGCAAGAATCCTAAACCAAAAACACCATTTTAAAGATGAATTTCTTGAAGCAAAAAAAAAAATTCTTAAACCAAGAAAATTTTCTCGACTCAAAAATTTTTCCTCTTGGCTCAAAAAATTAATTTTCTTCAAAATTGTGTTTTTGCTTCAAGATTCTTGCTCATGAGCCAAGTTAAATTTTTTATCAGTGCACTAAATTTTCAATGTCCTAAAACCAAAAAGGCGTATATAAATTGATATTCGTCCTTTTGGCATTTGGGTCGCGAATTGTCAACATTGCGTTTGCGGTCTGATCAACCTGATTTATACCAACTAACCATAAACATTACCCGAATCATTTCCACCTCTAATCTCATCACAATTGCTCGCAAGTCCCGGCAAGATTTCCTTAGAAGGCGTTGAAATCCCCGCGGTTTCCTCATAACCCGACGGCTTCTGTTTCTTCCCCTCCAAATGTTTCTTCTTGCGCCTCCTACTATCCTCCGCATCCTTTTTCTTCGCCTTAGACCTTTTAGACTTTCCCTTTTCATCACTATCTACCACCTTATCATTCTCCTTATCAACCGCATCATTCCCCAACCACAAGTCAATATTATTCAACCCATCATTTTGACTTCCTTTCTTACCCTTCTTCTTCTTCTTCTTAGCTCTCTCCTTCTCACCTTTTTTCTTCCCTCCCAGAACAGCCCTGTGCTCGGGAACAGGCAGCCTTTCATCCTCCCTCAACGGAACATCAAGATCAATATTAAGCGCGCGATGCGGATCATTAGCATCAGTAAGATTAGTGTCATCATTATCGCTCAATTCCGCCCCAGGCGGCAATTCACCCACCCCCGTATTAACAAAGTGCGTTGGATACCCACCATCCAAATCATCATCACTACTTGACTGGTTTTTATTCTTCTTAGACTTCTTCTTCTTTTTCCCATGCACCTTCCTGCGCTTCTTATCCACATCACTCAAATTAAGCAACTTGGAATTAGAAAATGAGTTTACCTTAAGCTCAACGGGAATATCTAATTCCGTGATAGGAATGTGATCATAATCCGAATTATTCTTAGGGCTGGCAGTAGTTTTTAAATAATGCGGATTGTTTTCTTGCTCTAATTTCCTAGCTTCGCGCCTTTTTTGCAATTCTTCAGCCGTTGGCTCAACCGAAACTTTCCTACCAGCGTATTCAGATTTTTCTGACTTAACAAAAATGTCATTCATGTCTAAATCTTCCTCATCAGAAGTCTCAGAAGGAGGATCATTGATCCAAGTGTCTAGATCTAATCCTTCAGGAATTGGAACCTTTTTTTGAGCTTTGGGTGCTACTGGGTTCAATTCTCCTTCAAAAGTCGCTGCTAGTTCAGGAATTAGTGCTGGATTTTCCTTCAGATAATCAAAAAGAATCAAAACGGCTGAAGAACGTTCTTGGACTTCTAGATCACCGCTGCAGACAAACTCAGCCATTTTGTCTTTTAGTTCAAAAATCTGATCAATTTTTTCTAGATCTTCCTCAACATAAGCTTTGTTTAAAGTGATAGCAGCTAGTTTTAGAATATTGTGGACGTAAACCGCCTGGATGTGTCCAGGAAGGCTAGAAGCCTGGGATTTAAGCATAGACTTCAAGGTAGCTATTGGGTCATCTAGCTCGCTGCAGAATTCACCGCAAATCCAAGCAGCCGCGTAGAGAACTTCGCACATTGTAGCTCTGGGTTGGCCGGTTAGCAAATGCGCGTTTTCAAGTAATAAGGCACATTGTTGGACTGCGCACTTTCGGATTGCTTGCACGCGAATTGCTACGTCTAACAATTGGGTTGCTACTAATTGTCCGTGTTTGGTACCTTCCATTCGGGTCAAGTCTACTAGGACGGAAATGTACCACTCGAAGTAAGTTATGAACTGGTAATTGTTCTGGGAACATATTTGGATTATTTTTGAGAGCAATTCGTCCCGATAAGTTGTTCCTTCGGCTTTGTCCATGTGGATCATTAATTTACGGACTATTTCCATTAGGTTTTTCTTGGAGACCATTCCGTATAATAGGTCCAAAGCGCGTAATCTAATACTCTCGTCTTTGTCGTCAAGGCACTGCATTATTAAATCTTTGTGCGCTTGAACGCTCTTAGGATGGGTTTTCAGGATTTTTGACATTGCTAAAAGGCCTAAGTATTTTAGATTTTGATCGGAGTCTTCGATTAGAATTCGTAGTTTTTGCACGCAGAGTTGGATTGAGTCGGAGTGGTTGGGCATTCCGGAGGATATTGATATTAACACGGCTATCACTGTGTTTATACACTCGTACAGCAGGGACATTGCTGAGGTACTGAAATTTGAGAGGTGGGTTAGTGGTTTTGTTTTTAGGGATTTTTTGAGGTAAAGAAGGGTGAGTTAGATAATGGATTATTAAATTATTATTAACTAGGCAACTAAGCTAGAGATGCGAATAAAGTTATAAAGAGTTTTAGAGCTAGTTAAAAAAAAAAAAATTACCTGTGTATTAAATTGGTCAAAGGTTCTATGAGCTTTTTTCCAAGCCTAGGTTCTAAGGGTGTCAATGCGCCAAACTGTAAATTAAGTTACGATTTTTTTAACACTAGCTAATTAAGGCAGGCTATAAATAGGGGTAGGAATTTTTTTTTTATTTTTTATGTTATATATTTTCAAATGACGATATTTAGGTTTGTTTAGTTTAGGATATTTAAATAAGCAGAGATCTGAATTTTTTTTAATTAAAAAATTACCTTGTATCTTGTGAAATGTTGACATTTTTTAAGATATAAGCTCATCATAATGTTACACTCATCGAGACCTTTCATTTGAGTACCCACATCAATTTTTCATATATTTTATATATTTATATATATCATATATATGCATATATGAAAAATATATGAAAAGTGCATGTGGGTACTCAAATGAAAGCTCTTGATGAGTGTAACATCGGGATGAGTTTATATTTTTAAAAATGTCAATAGTTAAGAAATTACCTTGTATCTCATGAAATATTGACATTTTTAAAGATATAAGCTCATCCCGATGTTACATTCATCAAGACCTTTCATTTGAGTACCTACATCAATTTTTTATATATTTATTTATTTATATGTATTATATATATATGTATATATGAAAAATATATCAAAAATTGATGTGGGTACTCAAATGAAAGCTCTTTTATCAAAATTCATTATTTAACAAAGCAAAATTTTATTTATTTATATATCACAAGTCACGACAGTCACATAGTGACTGCAAAGCTGCTATTTTTTTTTTAATTATGATAAATAAAAAAAAAAAAAAACATTTTTTTTTAATTTGCACTTGTAATTTTCTTAAAATTTTCAGATGAATTTTTTTTAATTCAAAATTTTTGATAACAATTTAGTTATAAAAATTCACAGATGGCTGTTAATTTTAGTCATTATAATTTTCTAGTCTATGATAGCGCTACAGTTACTTAAAATAATTTATTAAAGTCAAATTTTAATAAAATTAAATTAAAAAAATTTTTTACAATTAATTTACTTGTAATTAAAAAAAAAAAAATTACTTAATAAAGTCATTTGAAAATAATCCATCCTACAAAAATAAAATAACACAGTTGCCGAAAAATCAAAAGCGAAAAATTCAATAAAAAATTAATTTAATAAATATAATAAGCTAGCTCATCTAATATCAATTAAATTAACCTTGATATCAGATCAATGAGCGGTTGGGTCAATTGCCTGCCCAATTTTGGCTCGATCAGCGTTATCGTTGAAAACTGAATCAATAAAATGTATGTTAATAATAAATTATAAAATACTTTGCTTCGGTACCAAAACTTTGATAATTTTTAAAATAATAAATAATCCATTAAAAAAAAAAATAATTTAAATAAAAAAATAAATAAATAAGATTGATTTAAGAAGAAGAGTTTAAAAAATATTTACCAGTTTAATTATTTTAATGAGCATCCAGTTGTTGGTAGAAGTGGTCATGAGCTTAAAAAATATTGGCGCAAGGCTGAGATAATTTTTTGGATTTTTCCTAGCTAGCTCGCAGACGACATTTACTGCTGCGGACTGCACTCCACTGTCCGGGTCCTCGAGTTTTTCTTTTAGACGCGGAAATGCTGGACGCAGAGCCTCAGGGAAGCGCAGAAATACTTTATACATCATAAGAACGGCTTTTTTACGCAAATAAGGCTTTGTGCTGGTTAACAAGGTCATTATGTCGTTGACCAAGTCACGTGCCAGGTCAGGACTTATGAAACATGAGAGACCGCTCAAGGCTAGACCTGCATCATATTGATTCTGGCTGTTCAAATCTTTACGTATCATATTTGTTGTCAGCATCAGTAACTGAAATAAATAAATTGATAAAATAAATAAATAAATAAATAAATAAAAAATATTTTTAATTAATAAATTAATACCTCGGTGTCCATGTGAAAACTTTGACTGGCAGCAAGGTATCCAATCCGCTTGTAAGTGAATTTTCCGGATGACATCACTTCAATTATATTGAAACCAGCCCAGCTGATATCATATCCCAGCATTTGAAGCTATTTAATTAAATATAATAAAAGATTAGTATGTAAATAGCAACTTTGTAGTCACTAAGTGACTGCTGTGTACTTGTGAACTATAAATCAATAAAATTTTGCTTTATTAAATAATGACTTTGGTTAAATTCCACTGTACTTTTTTAAATATTGACTTTTTTAAAGATATAAGCTCATCTCGATGTTACACTCATCAAGAGCTTTCATTTAAGTACCCACATGCATTTTTTATATATTTTTCATATATACATATATATAATATATATAAATATATAAAATATATAATAAAATTGATGTGGGTACTCAAATGAAAGGTCACGATGAGTGTAACATCGGGATGAGCTTATATCTTCAAAAATATCGTAAGTTGACAAGATAGCATTGTTAGTTCTTAATTATTGACATTTTTAAAGGTATAAGCTCATCCCGATGTTACACTCATTGAGGCCTTTCATTTAAGTACCCACATGCATTTTTTATATATTTTTCATATATACATATATGTAATATATATAAATATATGAAAAATTGACGTGAGTATTCAAATGAAAGGTCTCAATAAGTGTAACATCGGGATGAGCTTATATCTCAAAAATATTAATATTTTAAAAGATATACGGTCATTTCTTAATTATTGACATTTTTAAAGATATAAGCTCATCCCGAGGTTACATTCATCAAGAGCTTTCATTTAAGTACCCACATGCATTTTTGATATATTTTTCATACATACATATATGTAATATATATAAATATATGAAAAATTGATGTGGGTACTCAAATAAAAGATCTTGATGAGTGTAATATCAGGGTGAGCTTATATCTTTAAAAATGTCATTAGTTGACAAGATACAAAGTTATTTCTTAATTATTGACATATTTAAAGATATAAGCTCATCCCGATGTTACACTCATCAAGAGTTTTTTGGACAAAAAATTTTTCTCATTCTCTTAATAATATAAATTTAAAATATAGTTTTCTTTTTTTTGGAGTTAGTTTATAATATATACATACGTATGTTAATTTAGCAACTGCATTAGCTTTCACAGCAACATTGTCTTGTCTTAATTCTTGCTTAATCTCTTCTATACACTGTGTTATGTATTTCGCCTGTAAAATAATCATTTTTTATTTTAGTTTTTTTAATTAAATTCAGCTCTCTCTTATTAATAATCAAAAATACAATTATATATAATATATATATGTATATAAATAACTGTTATTGATAAAGTTGCAATAATAAGAGCGACTAACTGTAATTATAGAAATTAATTTAATAATTTTTGTAATAAATAAATTATGATAAAAAAATTGACAAGTAGAAATTTAAAAAAGTAAAAAATGCAATTTTTTAAAAATAATTTCTTCGAAAAAATTTTTTTGTTAAATAAAATTAAAACCCACACAAGTAATTGTTTAATTTAATATAATGTAATTTAATAAATTTAATAATTACAATAAATTATTTTATAATTAAATAAAAAAGTGATTTCTCTGACTTTTTTTAATAAATAAATTACAATAAAAAATTTTTTAATTAATTCCAGATATAAAAATTTAAAAAAATGGTTCTTATAAATTAAAAAAAAAAAACAATTTATGTATAAAATAAAATTATAGTCTCAGATTTTGATTTAATCTTATTTCCATAAAATGTAAAATAATAATTATTATTTAAAAGATAAATAACTAAATTTAGGTTAAAAACTAATAATTACAAACAAATAAATTAAAATTACCTCATTATTTTTATTATTCCTGATCCCACGGACCAAGTCCGTAAGATTTTTATCAAACATCCTTTCAAAATTTCCTTTAACTTTTCTGAGAGCCATTATATCTCCAGCAATCACTGTGGTACTCCTCAAGTAAAATAACTTTGACGTTTAAAAAATAAAAACTTTATCTAGGTAAATAGTATCAGCATATATAATAGCTGATTCGAGTTTTCTGCACCACTTAGAAGGTCTCACTTTTAGCATCTGAACAGCTAAGCACTTGTACTACATATTCTCTGTGTATTAAATTGATAAAGGGACAGTTATATATCAAATTAGCGTTACTATGGACTAAATAAATATATACAAAAATAAAATAATAAACACATATCTATCAAACATGCTGAATAAGTGAATTACTCTCAGTACATGATCAACAATATTAAAATCACTTACCGATTTAATATATTTATTTATTTGGTTATCTGTCAATTTTGATAACAAAATTATTTTCACCAGCTGTTTTATGGATTTAATTTATGTGGGAGTATTATTATTTAAATACTCTGTACTTATTGATATAAACAGAGCAAAAGTAATGATAAATAAACCAATAAATTGTATTGGTAAATGATAACATTAATTACCAGCCGGTTTGTGAGAAATTTTTAATAGTTAGTTCAACAATTGTAGACAAGAAGAAACACCGAAAAAAAAAATAAGTTTATTTTATTTTTACATAAATCTCAGTCTCTTTTATCTCTCGTCTCTCTCAACATCTTCATAAGTATTAATACGCACTCACATTACAGTAACATTCACATATATATATAACATGTTTGCCATAATTCCTGTGAGAAATGTCAAGTTACTCTCTTTTTTATTAGTGACACGTCTTCAACTGCTGCTGATATTTTTAATAAGTTGGCAACACTTGTTTAGAGGTATGTATATATAATTCACTACTCACTTTTTTTTTTTTTATTATATAAATTACAATTATTATTATTAGTGATTTAGCTATTGTTATTATTTTTTTTTTGGGTCAACAACTGAACGTGGGTGCATGACAGCTGAGAGCTGGAGTTTATAAGTCACTTTGGAGTTACAATTATATTTTTTAATTTGAAAATTTGGAGTCTCTTTTTGTAAATTGTGACACTGAGGATTTGTTGCCATGGAAACTCATGAAGAAGATGATATTGATGAACTAATGTCTAATTTTTTCACATTTCCACCTGATGTCCAGGCTGTCATTGAACAGGTTATGATTATTTTATTTTATTAAATTGTAATTTATTTAATGACATTAAAGTATGAAAATAAATTTAGCCGACATCTAAAAATTTTTATAATTTTTTTTTATTTAAAAAATTATTATAAAAAAAAATTTTTTTTAAATTTTATTTGTAAAAAACTTGGAAAACTATAAGTGCAATTTTAAAAAAATGTTTTTTTGTTATAATTTAATAAATGAAAAAGAAAATTTTTAAATTTAAAACGTCGGCTAACTTTATTATTATAAAAATTTATGGTACTAAAGTTACCTGACGTTTTTTAATTTTTTGTTTTTGTTTTTAATAATTAAATTAGAACAAAAAAATATTTTTTAAAAATTGCGCTTACAGTTTTTAATGTTTTTTACAAATGAAAATTTTTTTTGTATCATATTTTTTCAATAAAAAAAAAATTAAAACGTTTTTAAATGTCGGCTAACTTCTGTATCATTAAAAAAAAAATGATTCATGAGTGTAACATCAGGATGAGCTTATATCTTTAAAAATTTCAATCATTAAGAAATGATCTTTTATTTTGTGAAATAATAACATTTTTAAAGATATAAGCTCATCTCGATAATATACTCATCAAGACCCTTCATTTGAGTACCCACATCATTTTTTCATATATTTTTCATATATACATATATGTAATATATATAAATATACAAAATATATGAAAAATTGATGTGAGTATTCAAATGAAAGGTCTCGATGAGTGTAATGTCGAGATGAGCTTATATCTTCAGAAATACCATTAGTTGACAAGATAGCAATGTAAGTTCTTAATTATTGACATTTTTAAAGATATAAGCTCATCCCGATGTTGCACACATCAAGAGCTTTCATTTGAGTACCCACATAGTATTTTTGATATATTTTTCATATATACATATATAATATATATAAATATATGAAAAATTGATGTGGGTATTCAAATGAAAGGTCTCGATGAGAGTAACATCGGGATGAGCTTACATCTTTAAAAATATCAATAATTAAGAAATTACCGTGCAATTTAACAAAAGTCATTATTTAATAAAGCAAAATTTTATTTATTTAAAATTCACAAGTCACGGCAGTCACATAGTGATCAAGGTTGCTAGTATTAATTATTAATAAATAGAATATTTTTTAATTCCTAATTTCTTAAAAAAAAAAATTTTTTTTAAATGAAAAATTGTCTTTTTAAATAATAATTTAATTAAGAGAATAATTAATAATAAATACTTCTCTTGCAGGTTCTTCCAAGTAATGATCCACTAGATCAACCAGACTTCAACGTAGTAGATTACATAAACCAACTGTTTCCAAACGAGCAATCATTATCAAACATCGACGACGTGATCAATGAATTCGAGTACAAGAAACGTTCAATAGACAAAGAAATCCGGTCAGTAGTTCGCGGGCAGACGAATGGGGACCAGGATGGCCGAGCAGCCTTGGAAGAGGCGCAAAAAACCATCAAGCAGCTGTTTGTCCAGATCAAAGAGATAAAAGCGAAAGCCGAGCAGTCTGAAGAGACTGTAAAAGAAATAACCCGTGACATAAAGCAGCTGGATTTTGCGAAGAGGAATCTTACGGCTTCAATAACTGCGCTCAATAAGCTCCACGTGCTTGTAGGCGAGGTGGACAGCTTAAGGATACTAACCGAGAAGAAACAGTACGGGGAAATAGTTCTTAAGTTGCAGGCTATCATGGAGGTGATGCAGTTCTTCAGCAAGTATATGGACATTCCTCAGATAAAAGAGCTGTCTGATGAAGTTAACCAGATAGAGATTGAGTTGGCTCAGCAGATAACTACCGACTTTAAAGAAGCCTTCTCTGGACAGAATCTCAAACATTTCACGCAATTGACTGAAGGCTGTCAAGTGCTTTCAGTCTTGGATCCTAAAGTTAAAAAAGATCTGCTGATTTGGTTTGTCAACGTTCAATTGCAGGTAATTAGAAAATTGACAGAAAAAAAATTTACTTTAATTAATTTTAAAATAAATTTTATTTTATAAAATAGATTTTAAATAAATTTAAAAATTTTTCATCTTGAGACAATTAAAGTTTTTAAAATTATTTTCTTGATTTAAGAATTTTTATATTGATTATTTTTTCTGTGTAAATAATATTAAAGTCATTAATGAAGAAATAATTTATATTATTAAAGATATAAGCTCATCCTGATGTTACACTCATCAAGAGCTTTTATTTGAGTACTCACATCAATTTTTCATATATTTATATATATTATATATATATATATATATATATATATATA
>CAJNRD030001118.1:2771545-2782095 GCA_905319865.3 Cotesia congregata | reverse complement strand
CTTTCATTTGAGTACCCACATGAATTTTTCATATATTTTATATATTTATATATATTATATATATGTATATATGAAAAATATATCAAAAATGCATGTGGGTATTCAAATGAAAGCTCTTAATGAGTGTAACATCAGAATGAGCTTATATCTTAAAAAATGTCAATATTTAAGAAAGTACAGTGCAATTTAACAAGAGTTATTATTTAATGAAGCAAAATTTAAATTATTTATAGTTCATAAGTCAAGGCAGTCACATGGTGACTGCAAGGCTGCTAGTTTTAATAAAATATTTTGGAGTAAACGTACCAGTTTGTTTATCAAGAGTCTGGGTAAATTGGTTGATTGGTGGTGGGACCTTCAATCTTTTGTAAAGGACAGCCCGTTGTCGCTGTATCCTGATGTACTTGGGCCATTTAACAAAACGACTCAGATCTCTGGATGGCTGGATATCTTGTCCGATACCGAAGTTACGAGTTCTCTTTTCGAAAAGAGGGTTGGTTACCTTCTTGGGTTCGACTTTCTTAACTGCTAAAGGAGCCGCAGCTACCTTCTTTCCGGTCTTCTTCTTCGGCTGCAAATTAATTAATTAATTATTGATCAGCAATAAATAATATAATAAATAAAAAAAATTATCACTAATCACACACATGTTACGCATAACCTCACTTTTGTTTTTAGACAATAAAAAAATAATTAACACATGCCGATAATTAAAATATGAAATTAATTATATTTATTAATTTAATTACCTTCTTTTGGACCATTTTTTATATCAAGAATCCCGTGGATTCCTTTATAATTAATGGAATAAAAATCGTCAGATTGCGGACAATACGCAATGTCTGACGGCAACTCGTTAAAGGAAGGCTTCTCTTTCTCTTGTCAGCGTGAGCGTGAATGTCGCCGTGGAAAGAAGACATTTTTAAAGATGGCGCCACGTGTTTGAGCCAAGCGCGCCAATTTTTAAAAAATTCAAATTAAAAATATTGTGTTATATTATTTTAATTTACAAAAAAATAAAATAACATTAAAGTAAGCAAGCACTTGATCATTTTTATCATTTTTTTAACAAAAAATTATTTTTAAAAAATTGCACTTTTAATTTTTTTTTATTCTTTTTGTCATAATTTATTCATTAAAAAAATTTTTATTTTATTATTCAATAATTGTCAAATTAATTTTAATAAAGAAAAAATATTTTATAGAAAAAATTCAAGTTTTTTTTTTTAATTAAAATTAAAATTCAACGTTAATTAAAATCAAATTATTTAATGACACTGCTCGAAAAATTTTTTATTTTTCTTGAAAAAAAGCGCTATTGGAAAAAAAAAATAGAATTTTTTAAAGAAAAAAATGTAAAAATACATTTTTTGAAAAATTTTTAAGAAAAAATACTTGAAATTAAGGGTTTAAAAGTTATAAAAATGCAGCAATACTAAAAATCAGGTATTAAACTTTGCAGTTACTGTTAGTTTTAAAAGTTGGGCAGCCGTAGTTATTAACAAATTACTTTTCAATTAACGTTGGTTTTTTTTTTTTTTTTTTTTTTTTTTTGATTAAACAATTACTTTCTTTATTTTCTTTACTCGCGTCTTGATGATAATAATTTTTATAATTTTTTAAAAGCTATAAATTAATCATTATAAAACTAATTGAAATTAGTTCCTTTAAATAGCTTTACATTTAGCCGTTAGTCAATGAAAATATTGTTAATAACGTGAAAATCGATTCATTCATTCAAAAGTTATAATAAATGCAATTGTGAGCGCTCAAGTATGGAATTAGCGGGAAGTTGCCGGGATGGCCTTCAGGGTCAACCGTTTTCCTAATTTTTTTGATTATTATTGTTATCTAATGATAGTCACGTAGTTTTTACGACTGCTCAGAATTTTCCAGAGCATGAACATCAAGGGTGTCAATTATTCAGCTGTCGGTAAGTTTCAGACCTTTAATTAATTATTATGCACACCATTTTACCTACATAATAACGCACATACACATGAATATTTATTTAAATTATTAATCTAAAACATCATTAATAAAAATATTTATTTAGCATTGTACAACAGTAAGAACTGCTTTTTACAATTTTTTTATCACAGTATCTTAAATTAATTCTCCATCTTAGTAAGTACTTAAAGCTTTAGTTCTAGCACCACAATTATTTAAATATTTCATTTTAAAACATCATAAATACAATTAAATGCAGATAAATCAACCCTTTAAAATTTTAATTTAAAGCAACGTTACTTTCGACAAATAAAAATAAATAATTCCATCTGATCGGTGCTTACCGGGCATATTTGTCCCGTAGCGTTAAAAACTATCAGAAAACCATTAAATTAAGAGCAAAACAAAATAAAAAAAAAAAAAAACAGCTTTGATTAGCGTGATTCCACCTTCGGAGCGCAAATAGCAAACATTTAATCTGCGACGATATTGACATTGTCCCGGCCCTCGTATCGATACAAGGAGAATAATTGAGACTGTTTGGATTGACATGAGGAATTATTTGTCAATGTGGATGTTTAACAGAAAAATAATATATATTACAAGTTAGAGCCCACTAAATAAACACATTTGCTGTTAAACATTAGGCGTATTATTTTTTACGAAGCATTTCTTTATCTGGAGCTTATCGCGGCGGCTTAATGTGCCCGCGGAGGAGCATCAAATCTCCATTTAGCCGGTGTTGTTATTATACTGGCGCTTCTTTTATCATTTGTTAAGGGAAAATGACTGAAAGCTATAAACCTACTCTTGTGAGTCGAGGAAATGGAAAAAGAAAAATAAAGGCGTATAAATATAAGCAGAAGCGCGTTGTATTGCCCCTCGGGATCGTTGTTGAACCCATTGCCTTTACTCTGTCTATATGTCTATGTTTTCCGCCTGCAGAACCTGCCTGCACCCTTTTTGCCACGTCTACTCTGGATTCGTAACTCAAGGTGAGATTGTTAGCACCAAGGGTGGAAGCCTCTGAGGCTATTGTGCGTTCAAGAGTACCTGAGTGTTAGTTTATTGTTATCCGGTACCCGGTGGGCAACTTTTTAATTTTTAAATACCCTATTAGAATCAGGTGTTTGTCTGGCACTTCAAGTTAACTATCTAATTTTTTTTTTTTTTATATAAATTTTATTGTTCATTTTTGTTTTGTTAATTATTTTCATTTGGTAATTTGTCAATTTTTATTTACTATTGGAAGATAATTAGCTAGATAAGGGAACTTTGTGGTTAAATTAATAGTGGCTAATTTAGTCGAGTGTTTTTTCGACAACAAGTATAATTATTTATCTGAAATATAATATATTCTTTCATTTTTTTATTATAATATAAAATTTATCGTTGATATTATTTATCGAAATTTATCAACACAGAAAAAAGAAAACTTGAAAAATTACATTATAAATAGTAATAAGTGTCTCGTCATATTGAAAACTAGAAAAATTACAGTTCGAAATAACACTTTTTTAAATTCAAACTTTGAATATTAATTTTCAGAGCTTTCAATGTAAATATTACATTCTAGAATAAAATCTGTAATAATTACAATCTAAAACTGTAATTTTTCCGTGAAAAATTGATTTTTTATCGATTAAAATTTAAGCGAAAAATTTTAATTGATAGTATATTAATTAAGGATTATTTATTAAAAATTATTGGCTTTATTATTCCTTAACACTTTAAATATTTAATTTTATTTTTATTTATAGTTACAATAAATATTTTTTATTAATATTCGATATAAAATGTCTTTAAATAATTATATCAATCTAAATTCATCGATAGTTTTCTTTTTATTATAAATATTTTTTACTTAGGTGGATTATTATCATTTTAAATGTTTAATTTTTAATATTTTATCGTTAAAATGACAATTTTTAATTAATAATTTATAAAAAATATCTTTAAATATTGATTTTTTTCTAAATTTATAAGTTTGCATTTATTTCTTAGTGATTTTTATATAATTTTCCACGTTCTCAATAATTTTTCCAATAATTTTATCTAATTTATATAAATATTACTTGCTTTTAATATATTTTATAGTCATAAATTAAAAATGTTTGAATTTTCAAATTTTTAATAAATTTTTCAACAATTTAATCTGTTTTAAATTAATATTACTTGTTTTTAATAATTTCTACAATTATAAATTTAAAATAAAAATTCTTTGGAGTTAAAAAAAAATTATTAATTAAAAAAAAGCTGCAAAATTTTTGTCAAAATTATTCAAAAAATATTTTTTTTAATTTTTAAATTAAGTAGACTCAAGATTAAAATTTTAGCTTAAATTTTTAATACAAAATTGATAAATCAGTGTCCTGAATATTTAATTAATAATTAATTATAATTTATTTAAAGAAGATTCAATAAATTTTTACCAATTAAAATTTGTTTAAATTAAACTATCAATAAAGTGCTTAAAAAAAAAAATATCAATAAATTTCAATATATTAACTCCATTTTACTTTCGTCTGCATTTATATGTTATTAATATATTTATAGCGACAATAATCCATAAGCCTTAATCCAAAAAAACCTTCAGTGAACCCTCTGTTCATTAATTTTACTTTTTACATTATTCCACATACTCCATAATGTTTCCCGCGGGGCGTGAGTTACAAGAAAGCGCGAGCAGAGGATTATTCGTCATCAGAGGTAAAAAATAAAAAGCAGTGATAAAAATAAAAACTTATGGTATTGCCTCTAAAAATCAATGCGCTACAGCTCGGAGTAGTAATAAAAACTTATAGGGATTATTTTATTTTTAATATTTAGTATTAGTATTCTACAATTGAATGTTCGGAAAGAACAAGCGCCAATAACCGTGTTATGTAATGGCCCGCTGGGTCCAATCGCTCGAAATTAATGTTTCGCCCATTATTAGCAGAAGTTAGTTAAACTTGTAACACGCTTGGTCTCGAAACTTCCAACTTCAAGAAATACTTGTACTTATTCTTTTATAAAGTACTTTTGCTCGCCTTCAGATGAGTGGTGTGAGTTTTTTTTCTAGAAAAAAAAGAAAAATTTAAAGATTTTTAAGAAGCTTTACAAACTCTTCTAAGTATTTGTAAAATTTATTTTCATTTATTTTATTGTTATCGGGTAAAAAAATTTTCTGATGAATTACAGAATGTATGTAAAAATAAATAAATAATTTATTATTTTTTTTATACAAATTTAGACGTCAATTAATATGTTTAATTAAACAAAAAATTATTTAAGTATTTAATAAAACTTAATTAAAATTCCAGAAGAATTTTTTGATGTAAAAATACATTAAATAATTTTTATAGACATCATTTTTGTTAATTGTAACTATTATTCGTTTTTAAAGAGCATAAAAAGCTTATTAAAAAAGTTAAAAAAAAATATTATGTATATTTTAAAATTTAACTCTCTAGTTAGGAGAAGATTAAGCGATCATGCGCCACCTATCGGAGTTTTTCAACACTATTTTTTAAAAAATTATAAATGGCCGTACCAGAAAATATTTCCAAGGGATTTTGTCAACTTTTGTTAACAAACGGAATAAAAATAGTTTAATAGAAAATAAATTTTAAATTGGCAAAAGTTGATTAAGTAAACTTAAAATTTGTTCTTGAAAAGCGGTAAAAAAATTTTTGTAACTTAGGAACAAAATAAATTGACAAAAAATTCATTGTTTGGGTCAATTTTTTTTTTTTTTAATGTACTTTTTTTATCTCAAAAAATCTCAATAAATAAATATTTTATTCGGGGTTTTTTAATGAATCATCAATAATTTTTTTTCACTAAAAATAAAAAAAAAATGTTAGATAAAGATTAAGAGCAAGCATAAAATAAAAACGTAGAAAAATAAATCATCCGATGACGGGGTTATGGATCTTGCGATTATTTGGTGAAATTGACCCTACGTATCTTCATTAGCTCACCCTTCACCCCTTTTATTATATTTTATATTTGTTCCTTGAGATTTCTTTAGTTTATTTTTTTGTTTTCGAGTTTGCCGACACAGCGGAAAATATTATAATTCACTGAAGACTGAAGAAGACACTATCATTAGCAATTAAAGAAAAAGACTACTGTTATATTGTAGCAGTTATACCCAAAGTTATTTTCACTCTTGACTATTGTCGATTGCGGAAGGACGGGTTCAAAATCAGGGGCTGATCCTGGTTGGGGATATCGAGTAAGGAGTAAGGAGTAAAGAGTAATGAAAGAGCGAGAGAAGAGATAGTTATAAGAGAAATATCTGAAGAGTGTATAAGAAGGGTGAAAAGGGCAGTTATCGTAAATTCTTAATTCGAATCACCACGTAAAAGTAAAAGTTGGTTTAGTTAATGGTAACATTGGCAATAACAGTGCCAACTTTCTTACGTTAACGATCCTGTTATACGCTCTTACGTATTATTGTTCGCTCGGTATATACATCTCTATATTATCTTGTATCAATGTACATGTATATATTTATATAGAAGAAAAGGGTTTTGTTCGGGTGTGGAAGAGTTACTTGAGAATAAAGTCAGCGGTGGGAGTAGAACGCGTTTCGGGAATTTAAAGTCGTTTTATGGGTATAAATACGGTTAGCTTTATGTGGCTCAAGAATTATTGGCCCGTCAAATTTACTTTAGATCTACTGCAGGAAAATTTTGAATTAATTTAAGAGTTGGTTATTCGCCAATAGTTTTTGGGGAGGCTACAGTTACTTTGGAGCAAGAAGAAAATTTTTTTAATAAATAAAATTTTGCTTTATTAAATAATGAATTTTGTTAAATTGCACATTACATTCTTAAATATTGACGTTTTTAAAAATATAAGCTCGTCTTGATGTTATACTCATCAAAAGCTTACATTTGAGTACCCACATGCATTTTTGATATATTTTTCATATATACATATATACATATATATAATATATATTTTAAAGATATAAGCTCATCCTGATGTAACACTCATTAAGAGCTTTCATTTGAGTACCCACATGCATTTTTGATATATTTTTCATATATACATATATACATATATATAAATATATAAAATATATGAAAAATTGATGTTGGTACTCAAATGAAAGGTCTCGATGAGTGTAATGTCAAGATGAGCTTATATCTTTA
The DNA here is from genome assembly GCA_905319865.3 of Cotesia congregata. NCBI lineage: Eukaryota > Metazoa > Arthropoda > Insecta > Hymenoptera > Braconidae > Cotesia > Cotesia congregata. The sequence goes on along the minus strand of CAJNRD030001118.1, from coordinate 2,774,998 downwards.
AAAATATCATTAGTTGATAAGATAAGCAATGTCAGTTTTTAATTATTGACATTTTTAAAGATATAAGCTCATCCCGATGTTGTACTCATCAAGAGCTTTCATTTGAGTACCCACATGCATTTTTGATATATTTTTCATATATACATTTACATAATATATATAAATATATAAATATATAAAATACAGATTATCAATATAATTATCTGAAAAAAATTTTTTTTAATTTATTTATTATTTTTTATAATAAAATATTCAAAATACTTGGCAAGTATTTATTAATAAAATATTAATTGATAAAACTAAAGATTGAGATAAATTCGTAAAATTTATGAAAAGGGTTCCTTGATATTTGTAATTAAAATTCCACCCTGTGGCACGCTGAATCCACCCAGGGCCAAACGATTCTTGTTTGTCTTGACAACAAAAGAAGGAGAGAAGTTGGTAGTGTTTCCTCTTTACGTGAGGATGTCTCTCCTCCTCTTTCTTCTTCTACTACTGCTAGTGATGGAGCTAAGTTAAACTACCTTACGGTATGATTATAGTTAGTCCTATGAGAAAATGAATGAAAGAGAGACAAAAGAGGAGACCGGGAAACTGAAAAGGGGTCGCTACGCAGAATTATTAGATCTTTTGTTCGAGCCTCGAACCGCCCCATTTGCGGAATTGCGGATCGCATTGGAGTCGCGATTGCGGCCGCTGAACGAGAGGACACCCACGGGGTTGACTTTCCCGAGTTAACCCCTTTGTTAGTTTGGCTAATTTAACCACAGGTTATTTCTTCCATTCGCATTTACATCCAACTTATTCATATCCTCTATATTCCTGCCTCTTTATTGTCGTGTTTCAATTCAGTTACTTCTTTTATCGCTTTTATTAATTATTCTAACATTTTTTATTTATTTAAATAATTATTAATTAAATATCAATTAATTTTTCATATAAATTAATTAACAATAAATAATTAAGTCAGGTAATAATATGAAAATGGAATAATTTTAAAAATAAAATGAAAAATTTTCAAACATTTATACATTCAATAAAGAATTTTTTTTTTATTTTATTTAAAAATTTCTAAACTAAAATTTTATTGTAATCTATATCATTAAGACAATAAGAAAAATTTTGTCTCATTGTAAAGGTCGACTTTGTGCCTTTTCAAGATTTCATATCATTCTTACCGATAGTTAATTTATTATAATAAGTATTTAGGTTGCATTCGAAAATGCACTATCTCTAGATACATAATTAAGAAATGACCTTGTATCTTGTGAAACATTGACATTTTTAAAGATATAAGTTCATTTCGATGTTACACTCATCAAGACCTTTCATTTAAGTACCTACATCATTTTTTCATATATTTATATATATATATTATATATTATATAGTTGTATATATGAAAAATATATCAAAAATGCATGTTGGTACTCAAATGAAAGCTCTTGATGAGTGTAACATTGAGATGAGCTTATATCTTTAAAAATGTCAATAATTAAGAACTGACTTTGCTATCTTGTCATCTAATCATATTTCCAAAGATATAAGCTCATCCCGATGTTACACTCATCGAGACCTTTAATTTGAATACCCACATCAATTTTTCATTTATTTATATATATCATATATATTATATATAAATCTATATATGAAAAATATATCAAAAATGCATGTGGGTACTCAAATGAAAGCTCTTGACGAGTGTAACATCGGGATGAGCTTATATCTTTAAAAACGTCAATAGTTAAAAAAGTACAGTGCAATTTAACAAATGGCATTTTTTATAAAGCAAAATTTTTCAGTTCAATATTTTTTTTTTTAAGAAATTCACTCTTGTAAAATGTTAAAAAAATTTTTGTATACTTCAACCTTTAAAAAAATTAAGAAAATATTTAATTTTATCAATTAAAATGATAAATATTGAAGCTCTAAAATTTTTTATAACATTCACTTTAATGTATTAATATTACTATTAATTATTTAAAAAGTTTTGTAACAAAGTTTTATAAGTACAATCTGAAAAAAAAATTGAGAAAAATTTTCCGTGAAAATTTTCGTGAAATGGATAAAATTGAAAAGATCGGAGATAAAGTTCCAAACTGGCGAGACGGTACGTGAAAAATGGGAGAATTTGGTTGTACAATCGACGGTGTTTCGCTTGGTCGCGAGACAATGCCACTTTGGATTCAATAAAACCGCGACAATACAAACCAACCAAGGGGCATAAAGAGAAAAGCATGGTAGGTTTCCTGCGGGTTCTGTTCCTATTCCAGCCCGGCTGAGAATGGATCCACCGAGCCTCGGTAATTTGAATGAAAAGACGACAGACAATGCGTGTATAGTAAACCGTAAGCGGGAAAAGGGATAGCAAAGAAGAGTAGACGGTTACAAAACTGCGTAAGGGAGAGAAGACGCTGGAAATTGTCGGGCGAGAGGATCGAGCAACAGAGATAAAGATTATTTGGCGGGTTTGGGATCTGCAGCAAGTGGGTGAAAACAACCGCGGAATCAAATTAGGAATGGGACAGCCGGAGTTTGTAATTATATTTACAAGTGGCAGTACTCGTAAAACAAAAGCTCTGTGTAAAATCACTCTGCAATCTCTTTCAACCCCTATATTACTTAGGCTGTACACCTCCGCGGAGTTTTTATTTTAACTTTACCTTTTTTTTTCCCAAGATTGTTCAATTCCCGTTTGTATTGTCGTACGAAGAATTAAATATTCTTGCGGTGAGCTGAATGGGGCTTTTTTAGTTTCATTATTTTTTTATTTTAATACAATTGTCGGTATGTATTCTAGCTATTTATTTTACCGTACCAAGATCAAGAGGAAATAAATTGAGTTTTCATTCTTTAGCTCGAATTCCAAGTTCTGAGGTTTCGTTACCTGAAACCTTTTTTTATAATTCACATCTTTTATATAATATACTTCTTATAAGAAAATTTTGAATCGAGATATAAATATTGTCATTATATAATTTAATATTGAATCAAGTTGAACTGATTAATTTTATTTAAATGAATAAGAAAAAAATTATTAAAAGTAAAATTTACATAATTTAAAAAATTTCCTACTCAAAGACGAGAAAATTCTTCAAAATTATTTTCTTGATTCAAGTTAAATTTTTTTATATGTTCAAATTGTATTTTTTAGCTTAGAATTACATAGAAAAATTTTCTAGCAAAACTGGAAAAAAATGTTTTTTTTTAAAACTTATTGCAAATTTTTTAAATTTATTTAAAGGACAATAGATAAATAAAATTTTGCTTTATAAAATAATGACTTGTGTTAAATTGCACTGTAATCTTTTAACTATTGACGCTTTTAAAGATATAAGCTCATCCTGATGTTACAATCATCAAGACCTTTCATTTGAGTACCCACATCAATTTTTCATATATTTCATAGATTTATATATTTCACAAATACCATATATATAAAATATATAAAAAAA
>CAJNRD030001118.1:2756694-2767335 GCA_905319865.3 Cotesia congregata | reverse complement strand
AGATATAACCTTATCCCGATGTTATACTCATCAAGACCTTTCATTTGAGTACCCACATCAATTTTTCATATATTTTATGTATTTATATATATTATATATATGTATATATGAGAAATATATGAAAATGCAAGTGGGTAATCAAATGAAAGCTCTTGATAAATGTAACATCGGGATGAGCTTATATCTTTAAAAATGTCAATAATTAAAAAATGACCTTGTATTTTGTGAAGTATTGACATTTTTAAAGATATAAGCTCATCCCGATGTTACATTAATCAAGACCTTTAATTTAAGTACCCACATCAATTTTTCATATATTCATATATATTATATATATGTATAGATGAAAAATATATGAAAAATTGATGTAGGTACTCAAATGAAAGCTCTTGATGAGTGTAACATCGGGATGAGCTTATATCTTTAAACACGTCAATATTTAAAAAAGTACAGTGCAATTTAACGAAAGTCATTACTTAATAAAGCAAAATTTTATTTATTTATTGTTCACAAGTCAAAAGCTTAAAGAAAAATTATTTTTTCCATTTCTCGACTCAAAAATTAATGGTAATAAGTATATATCTTAAAAATCTTGAATGCCTTGACAATGTAAGTGTTGACAATTAAAACGAAAAAAATGATAATAGTAAGTAGCAATCAAAATGCGTAGGCCGAATGGTTAATCGTCGAGCAATTAGAGAGGGTCGCGGTAGCAATTTCGGTTGGAGACTCGAGACGGTGTTATATTAAACCGGTGGCAGGGTACCTTGGTAGTTAGCCGTGCCCATGGATAATCGTCGCCCATAAATAACATTTATCGGGGGTGCGCCACCGCCTAATTGCTCGCCAATGATTACTCGCGGAACAATTTAAAAGGGAAACAATAAAAAATTGACTGCTTCCATTCGATGCTTGTCATTCATCACAGCGAGTGATTAAGCGGGTCAATATTTCAGTTTTAATAATTTATCGAATAGAAGAACAAATCGTTTTATTCAATTGAAGGAAAATTAATTTTACCATGAATTTTTTTTTCTTATTTATTGCACATACTGAAAGAGGGCAGGCAGGAGGTTTCTTTTCGTATGAATGAGAATTCTAAGCAAAGTTTAAACTTGCATAAAACGGTAAAATACTTTACCTGAAAAAGCATGTAGAGACGATAAATTCGCAATGTTAAGCGAAATATTTCGAGTCAATTCGTGCGAACAGTGAACAGTGAAGATTGCCAGAAATCTTGTACAAAAGATATGATTCCATATAGCTTTTTGCTTCCTCGGTTTGGATCGAGTTTATTCTCCTTCCCTCTACTCTTCTCAACAGAAACTCAACAACTTTAGAGTTGGATTTTGATGCTTCTCTTGAATACACAATGGGATTTATCCGTTTTCGGTGATGTAAAACACAAACCGTGTGTATGAGTGCGTGCGTGATTGCTAAATTATTGAGATGAAATTTTGTCGGCCAATCACGTACTCTCCTTTTAATATTTTAACGGGAAACAGGAGGCATAAGCGGTGTTCAGTGTTCAGTAGAAATTCCTCAATTCGACGGCTAGCAAGTAAAAGGGAACACGTGTATTGGGGAAAAAGTTAACGATACAGCGGAAAAGGAAAAAAAAATTTTTATATTGTTACATTAAAATTCTATGATCGTATTAGCATTTTTATCGTACAAAATAACATTATACTTTTGATAAATTATTGTTCATTTATTTAATATACATTAAAAATATTAAGTTAAATATTTATCTCTACTAAATAATATTTATGTCTTAATTATAATTTTTAAACACTAATTAAATGATTTTTGAGTACTTGCTTGTTACTATTTTTTAACAATACAAAAAAACATGTTCTACATTATTTTGTTTTTTTTCTTTTTATTTTGTGAGATATAAAAAGCAAAAATTAGAATTTTTGTTAATTTTTGTTGTCAAAAAATTTTAGTGGAATTTAATTTTGTAAAAATTGAATTATTGTTAAATAAAAAAAATTAAAAAATTTAGAATAAAATTTTTTTACTTTTTATTTTAATCTACATTATTAAGAGAGTAAAAAAAATTTTGTCTCCAGGATACTCATATCTCAACATACATAATTAAGAAATAACCTTTTATCTTTTGAAATATGGACATTTTTAAAGATATAAGCTCATCCCGATGTTACTCTAATCGAGACCTTTCATTTGAGTACCCACATCAAATTTTCATATATTTTATATATTATCTATATGTATATATGAAAAATATATCAAAAATGCCATGTGGGTACTTAAATGAAAGTTCTTTATGAGTGTAACACCGGGATGAGCTTATATCTTTAAAAATGTCAATAATTAAGAACTGACATTGCTATCTTGTGAACTATTGACATTTTTACAGATATAAGCTCATCCCGATGTTACACTCATCAAGACTTTTCATTTGAATACCCACATCAATTTTTCATATATTTTATATATTTATATATATGTATATATGAAAAATATATCAAAAATGCATATAGGTACTCAAATGAAAACTATTTATGAGTGTAACATCGGGATGAGCTTATATCTTAAAAAATGTCAATATTTAAGAAATGACGTTGCTACCTTGTCAATTAATGACATTTTCAAAGATATAAGCTCTCCCCGACATTACACTCATCGAGATCTTTCATTTGAGTACCCACATCAATTTTTCATATATTTATATATTTATGTATATTATATATATGAATATATGAAAAATATATCAAAAATGCATGTGGGTACTCAAATGAAAGCTCTTGATGAGTGTAACATCAGGATGAGCTTATATCTTTAAAAATGTCAATATTTAATAAAGTACAGTGCTATTTAACAAAATTCATTATACTTAATAAACCAAAATTTCAATTTTTTATAGTTCGCCAGTCACGACAGTCACATAGTGAAGGTTGCTAGTAATTATAATAATTTTTTAGAAATATGACTTTCTTATTTTATATACTTCTTTACAATAATAATAATAATAATAATAATAATAATAATAATAATAATAATAATAATAATAATAATAATAATAATAATAACATTATAAATATTTCACAAACTATTCGATGGATTTGAAAAACAACAACTGATATAATTAATAATAAATAATTTTTATTTAATACTAATAATAATAATAATAATAATAATAATAATGACAATATTAAAATCTGCAAGTATTTTACATATAAATCGTAACAGCGTAATGGAAGCATAAGTCGCAGGTACGGATGTGTATGTCGAATCTTTGACTCCTGGGTAGCAATCTATCTAATTTTCGAGATAAATAAAGCATTCAACTTGTGCATATCCCGGTCCCCACCTCCGCATCCGTGCTTTAGTTTTTGCTCCGCTTTAGTTATTTTATTTTTTATAATATATAGAGCCCCGTAAAAGTTTGGGCATAACTCAGCCTCGTTATCTGACTCGCAAATAAGGCAACGCAAAAGTTGGCCGCATCAATCTGGCCTCGGAGATTCCAAGTTGAAACGACGCTAAGTCACCCCTAACGTATTACACCCCCGGGGGTGCCCGGCGAGCGTGTCGCTCGATTTCGATCTATCTCTGCGACTGTGAATTCAACCTCGTAACCATCGCACCTACCTATCTAATGCTATATTAGTATGTAGTGTCCCGGTAGTGTCAAGTTATACATCATTATGTTTGGCAAACTCACTTATATTATTCTTTTTATCCAGCTATATATAATACTACTACACTTAATTCATTTATTAGTCGACTAATTTATTTACTAACTATTATTATTATTTTAGTTTTTATTTTATTTAACTCACAAGCACCGAATTTTTGAAAATTTATAATTATAAATTAACAATAAAAATTTATCACAAAATTTAATGGATCGATTTTTTTTTTTTTTTTAGTTTCACAGTTGAAATTTTTTTTTTTTTATTTAAGTTAAATTATTGAAAAGTAAAATTTATTTTACACAGAAAAAAAAGTTCACTTGAGCCAAGAAAATATTTTTCTTCTTAATTATTTCATAACAAAATATCCCTATAAATATAATTTTTTAATTAAAATTAGTGTTAAAAAATTCCGATAGATGGCGAATGACCGCTAAATTTTCTTATAAGTAGAGAGTTAAGTTTTAGAAAATAAGATATGAAATAACAATTATTTTTTGGCTCTTTTAAGGAGATTATTTGTAAAATGTCCTTAAAAAGAATAATTAACATTTAAATTCATATAATTATCTTTTAATAACAAATATTACTTAACTAGGCCTTATAATAACAATTTTTACAAGCAAAAAAAAATTATTTAAAAATATCCAATCAATTTAATAATTTTCCAAGTTAAAAAAAAAATAAATTTTTTTTCTTATTTATAAAAAATAAAAAATACACAATAAAAAATTCAGCGTTAAAAAATTTTTTTTTTTAAATTTTAATGTTAAATATTTAACACTAATTTTTTTGACGCAAAATTTTTTACTGTTAAATTAAATAAAGTAAAATTTAAAAACTGTGGTGTAAACTTCTTCCATACCTGCGATCACAATTTTTCGGCAAATAATCAATGTCTACTATTATATATAATTTAGCTTATTGTTAGTATTTATTTATATTTATTAGTTTATTTATTTGGAATGAAAATCGAATCAGCAATAAAACAAGATTTATTATTTGGCAGCATACGGATGTTCCGTTTTCTTCTTGTTCTTACGTATGGATCGTTATTATTATTGTTATTTTTAATATAACTGCTAGAGTAGCTGTTGGGGGTTGGGGTTGGGTGGCTGTGATTCGATTTTAGTAACCTTGTATTTTACTTTGTTTGTCATTTGGTGTCGTAGGTAGCTTGTGCGTTGATGCCGTTTAAATTATTCATGGGGTTTAGAGCGTTATGGGCTGCGGAGGTCGCGGGAGTCGGGTACCCGTTGTGGTTATGCCCAGCATCTCCGTTTGTCTGCCTCGTATTGCCTTGTGCCAAAGCCTGAAGAAACAAAACAAAAGAATAATATTTCCATTAATTTTTTTTTCATTTTTTTTTGGTTTATAATTTCGCCATAAGATGGTATTTTTTACCCCTTTACTGCACTTGTGTAATCGAAGTTATATAGAAAGAAAAATAGGAAAATTTTAATATTAAAATAAAATTTTTAAATCTTTCAAGAAGAAAAATTATTTTTAGTTATTATTTGCTTGTAAAACCTATTTTCTTTTGAACCTGAACCAATTCGTGGAAATGGTTGGTATCTTCGCGGTTTTCCCGGATATGGAGGATTTCTTGCTCTTAAGATTTTTAAAAAAGTGTAAAAATAAAAGATTTATTTTACCATATCTTCAATAAATTTTATTTCTTTCAATCAAAGTTGTCTAATCAATTCATTTTATATATACTTTAATGAACAAAACTTAGAAATTATCGAGAAGATATATTTTTTTTGGTAATTAAATACTTGTAAAAGCCATTTTCTTTTGAAAAAATCTATTTAATTAACTGTCAGCGTGGAAAAATTATTTTGCAATGCGCAATATATTATTTTGTTAAAAATAAAGTAAAATATAAATTAGGATTCTGTTTTACGGAAAATTTTAAACGCATAAAAAGTCAATAAAGTTGATGTTAAAAAATTGCAGAAAGTATTTGAGAACCAATTGCATTTTGAGCTTGAGTTTATTTATCACTTCGTTGATAATTGCACCGTTAAATGACGTCAATCACGACTTGAAAATTTACACGTGTAATCTTTATGTATTGTAGCCTTCAAAATTTCAAGTTGATAATAAACAATATTATAAAATGTAAAAATTTTCATACGTAGATCACTTTTTCTTTTGCAGTGCTAGCATAAAGTTTGTAAAAAAAAATTTTGTTCTTGAGTTCAAAAGTAATAATGAATTTTCATAATTCGTTTTTTACCTTGGTATGGATGTTTATCATCGTAAAATTAAACGTATCACTTGTAGTATCAAAAATAGTTCCATTTCAAAATGGGGATGCGAGAGATTGGCGCGAAACTGGAGATGAAGGTAAGATTCTCGAAGAAAATTTATGATTAAAATATTTTATACTCTTACCATTATGTTTCTACACTGAAAAAAAAATCTCAACTCGAATCGAGAGAAAAATTCTTGACCCAAGAAAACAATTTTGAAGATTTTCATTGGCTTGAGTCAAGACAAAAATTTTCTGAATCAAAAAAAAATTTATTTAAGCCAAGAAAAATTGTTTAGTTTAAGAATTCTTCTACTCAAATTTTTCAAAATTCTTTACTTGATTCGATGAAATTTTTTTTTCTGTATAATTATGATTTTTTTTTTCCTAATTTTCAAAGTAAATCTTGCAAAATTCAATAATTGGCACTCAATTGTCATGGACGAAGAACAATTGAGAGCAGATCATTATTGTTCTGGAAAATGTGATGGTCTAAGTGAATTTACTACAACCAGTGCTTTGTCCTTAAAATATCCAAACCAATGTAATGGACGAGTTGTTAGTTGCTGGTTATATGAAGTAGCTAGCTAGCAGATTTCAATGTCTAACTCATAATCACAACAACCGAGTATTTAAATAAATTTTTTAATTTATAATTTAGGAAACTCAAAAACGTAAAGATGCGAAATCTAATTTCGATAGTGTTCAATTTGGTACTTTGATGGTAGCGGGAGGGTCTGATAGACCAGTAAATACTGACGCGCTTGATCAAGCTCTGTATACACTTTATCACACTGGAAATAAGTGCAAATGCTTATGTAATCGTCTTAATGATTCTAATCCTAATGATGATCGAGGCAAAATGCTCGATTCTATTTGTATAGATCCCGCTTCAGTAGATAAAGATCAGTAAGTAATTATAATTGTAAGCGACAATTATTTATTTATTCATTTATTTGCTACGATCTTGGAGTAAACTCCGTGGGACCATAATTCTTTGATAAAAATTTTGAACAATGTTATTAGCTATTCTAATTTAATTTTATAATTTTATAATTTTATAATTTATCACACATAGTACTAGGAACATTAATCATCGCTTATCTATATTATTAAGAGAATAAGAACAATTTTTTTTCCAAGATAGTCATAAGATATAATCGATTTTTTTTAGTGAAATTTAGTGTCATTGCAAAGGTCTTGACTTGAATTTGTGTTTTTTCAAGGTTTCATATAATTCTCACCGATAGTCAATTGATTATGATAAGTATTTAGGCTGCATTCGAAAATGCTCAATCTCTAGATACATAATTAAGAAATTACCTTTTATCTTGTGATGTATTGACATTTTTAAAGATATAAGCTCATCCTGATGTTACACTCATCGAGACCTTTCATTAGAGTACCCACATCAATTTTTCATATATTTTTATATATTATATATATATATGTATATATGAAAAATATCTGAAAATGCATGTGGGTACTCAAATGAAAGCTCTTGATGAGTGTAACATCGGGATGAGCTTATATCTTTAAAAATGTCAATAATTAAGAAATGACCTTGTATCTTGTCAACTACTGACATTTTTAAAGATATAAGCTCACCCCGGCATTACACTTATCGAGACCTTTCATTTGAGTACCCACATCAATTTTTCATATATTTATATATATGTATATATGAAAAATATATCAAAAATGCATGCCGATACTCGAATGACAGCTCTTGACGATTGTGACATCGGGATGAGCTTATATCTTTAAAAGCGTCAATATTTAATAAAGTACAGTCCAATTTAACAAAAGTCATTACTTAATAAAGCAAAATTTTATTTCTTATAGTTTACGAATCACGGCAGTCACATAGTGACTGCACGGTTGCTAATACATATTATTAACATATCAACGTATATCTGCGCATCAAGTTCAAAATTTAACTCCTGATTTAATTAACAGACATAAAGTACAATTGTGATATTAATATTTAGTTATTTTAACTTTCAGTGTCGTAACTGGTGTCAGATTTAAAAGATATGACAATGTGATCCACTTGGAGCTTCAACAAGCTGAATTCAATAACTATCGAGTTGTTTCGAAACCGGAGTGGAAAATTTCATACCCTTGTAAGGAAAAAAAATACATTGATGATATTTCCTATTCAAAATTGCAAGAATCTTTCAGCATTATGGCAGAAGATTTTGTTTTTTCCGAAGATGCTGTTGTTACAGGTAAAATTTTTACCTATACAGAAAATAAAATTTAATTGAAGTGAAAAATATCTTATCCAAAATTATTAAAAAATTTTTTTTGCCTTGTAAAATCTCAATAATTAATGTGCACAATAGGTGTGACACTAGGGGAGTCATTACGCGGAAGATACATTAATGCCAATGGTAATTTTGATGCAAGAAGAGACGAATTTGAAAGCGTCTCTAAATATATCAATATGTAATTGTACTATAAATTAATAATTACAAAAAATTTACAATTTTATCAAGTAATTATTTTAGATCTATTTTAACTCGCAAAACATTTTTTCAGGTGTGAGGCCGGTTATGAAAATATATGTCTAACTATTGAACGAATAAGTCTTCGTGATTATAGCCAAAGTGATCGAAATCCACGTGTGTCTACCGCCACTAAAGAGAATTACGAACGCAGTGAGTCATGTAAAACTCGGATATTTTTCCGGCATACTTCTGCAACTGAAAATGACATACAAGCCATTGTTCCATACATTGATTTACAAGAAGTAATAACCGTCCCACCTGAACCAATTCGTGGAGTTGGTTGGTATCTTCGCGGTTTTCCTGGATATGGAGGATTTCTTGCTCTCAAGATTTTCAAAAAGGTGTAAAAACTTTATTGTACCATTTCTTCAATAATCGATGAAAATATCTTGTTGTCCAAACAAAGTTTAATAAATGAATTTCGTCCACTAAAAATAATCAGCCGTTGCATTATTGTCGTACCTATCCCCATATTTTTATTCAAATTTTAAGCACTCAACAATTGAAGTCACATTTTTTTTATAAGTTTAATTTCGGAATCGAATATGATGAAAGCGTAATTGTCGAAAGCAAAGCAACTGAAGATTAAAAATTTCCAGCATAATTATGCAGCGATGCAATGTGATGATCACCGTCGGTGTTATTTAGTGTCAGCTGTAATTCGATGGAAACAAAAAAGTTAGAAGTACAACAAGTATCTCAACTCGGGGCGGCAGCTCGGCTCAGAATTAGTTTGTGCGCTGTAAAAGGGGGAGGGATATGTATCTGCAGAGTGTGTACTTTGAGGCGAGCTTCCGAAGGGATATTTATGTGGAGCAAAAGCTGCCGGCGACGTGAAGCGTGAGAAGAAGGAACTAAGAATTGTGGAGATGCGAGCCGTCGAAAAGTTTAAACTCCTCCGGTTTCTCAACCTCTAAAGTCCCCTCTCTCCCTCAGCTCTTCCTTCTCGATCTTGTGCTCTTCAGGATTCGTTGCCCCGAGTCTCCCTCTCGAGCTTGGCTTACACGGGCAAGGTGTTAAATTAAACAAGCTTAAAATTTGCAATCGGCCCCTCGCCTCTTACTCGGCACTCACTTTCCCAAAGTTTAGCCTTTTTTCCTCGAATATTCACTCCCGATTATCTCGTCTGCCGAAAACCAAACAAATTTCAAATAAACTAACTTATTAATTCCCCGTTGAATTTTATTTACTCTTCTCTCTGTTCAGCGATTAAAAATGGTAATAAAAAATCATAAATCAGTGGGTCGTAACTCTTTCCTGGGAATTGTAGATAAAAGTAAAATAAGTCATAGCCTTAATTTACTCCTTACGAGTCGTTGGCTGTGTAGTCCTTCTCGAGATTTCTTAATTACCTACAGCCCGAGATACTGAACCGAAAAGGTACCACAGTATTCCGTTCAGAATACGCATTTATACACAGAAGGTGGAGTTGAACCACCCGAGCAGACTAAAAAGGGTTGTCTGGAGCTTCGGGTATGCATAAAAGTCCAACAACCGGGTTTTTAAACGCCATGAATAAGGGAGCCAGAGATTTACGGATTCTTCCACCCAAGCACGATTAACTGCCACGGGTTCCTGTCATTTTTATCACTATTATTTACAGTCCAAGTCTAATTACGCCTCCCGATCCACGTCTCAGTCCGATAGTGCTTTTTCTCTCGGCAAATAAAATTCAATGCAATTCATTCGACTCATTTTTATCTATATTATTAAGAGAATAAGCAAAATTTTGTGGCCAGTGTATTTATGTGACAAAATGAATTTTCATAGTTAAATTTGGTATCGTTGGAAAAGTCTTGACCTGGAGTTGTGCCTTTTCATAATTTCATATTATTCTTACCAATAGTGAATTTATGATGAAAAAGTATTTAGGCTGTATTCGAAAATGCTATATCTCTAGATACATAATTACGAAATGACCTTGTATCTTGTGAACTATTGACATTTTTAAAGATATAAGCTCATCCCGATGTTAAACTCATCAAGACCTTTCATTTGAGCACCCACATCAATTTTTCATATATTTTATATATTTATGTATATTATATATATATGTATATATGAAAAATATATCAAAAATGCATGTGGGTACTCAAATGAAAGCTCTTGATGAATGTAACATCTTTAAAAACATCAATATTTAAAAAAGTAGAGTGCAGTTTAACAAATCTGTAGATACATAATTAAGAAATTACCTTTTATCTTGTGA
>CAJNRD030001118.1:2737212-2749839 GCA_905319865.3 Cotesia congregata | reverse complement strand
TATATGAAAAATATATCAAAAATGCATGTGGGTACTCAAATGAAAGCTCTTGATGAGTGTAACATCAGGATGAGCTTATATCTTTAAAAATGTCAATAGTTAAGAAAGTACAGTGCAATTAAACAAAAGTAATTATTTAATAAAGCAAAATTTTATTTATTTATAGTTCACAATTCATCGCAGTCACATAGTGACTCAAGGTTGCTAGTTATTATTATTATTTTTAATTTTGGGATAAAAATAATAATAATAAATTTTTTGGAGATTTAAATTTTGCATATAATTAAGCAAAATAAGAGGAATAAAACCCTTTATTTAAATTTTTTTAGGCATAAGCTATGATTATTCAAATCCCGTCAATATAAACGTCTTAACGTCTGAATTAGTGAATCACTTATATGACGATAATTGATCGAGGGGCTTGAATAAAATAGAAGACTCGAGAGGAAGACTCATGAAGGAACTCTATGAAACATGGAATATAGAATAGAGCTGGCTGGACACCTTGAATGGCCTTGACACTCGCATTCAAATGCTCCGGCTGCCTGCTTACTCGGCCCCCCCCCCTTTCCACGGGGATAGGAGAACTGCCGCGTATCGCGAGAATGAGACAAGAGACGTCAAGTGGGATCCATCAGAGCTTAAGGGTAATAGATGCTCCGACATTAGCATCCCACCCCCCGATTATATCGGTATTAACCGTTGACACGTCGTCGTAGTCGTAGTCGACTCTACACTCACTTCCTCCCCCTTGTCTACTATTCACGACACGTGTTGTTTGAAACAAAAAATCATCTAATACATAAAACATAAAATTTTAATAAAATAATAACAATAATAACAGTGATAGTGATAATAAATAATTATTTTTTTTTTTTAATATAAATCGTGAAAAATCGGGACTAGAATCAAAGGCGTTAAAGTTCTTTAAAGCCGCCAAGCGCTAGACTAAGACTAAGATGTTCGGTTTTAGTTTCTCATTCGGGACACCCATCCCCGTAGACGAGAACGAGGAGCTAAGCCGGACCGAGGAAAATAAAATAAAATAAAAAAAAAGCGAGAAATACTTGAGGATAGAGATACTTAAAAGAGGGTAGTTTTTCTGATTGCCTGTGAACAGGCAGCTGTCCCAATCTTTTACTAAGATAACTGTTACTGTAACTGCACTCAGACAAATTTATTCACCACGGATAAAAAAGACTAGAAGATATATTTATTTTACGCTGTACTGAAGAAAATAACTATTTGATTCAAAAGAAATATTTAAAAAAAAAAAAAAATTATTACGTTGAATGTTTTCTCAATTAATTAAATAATTTTAAAAGTTAGTACAGCAATTTTTTCTCAAACAACCTCCAATTAAAATAAATTTATAGCGAATAATAATTTAACTAAAAAAATTACTACAGTGAGAAACCGGGATTTGCATATTATAAGTACACGTTACCGAGTTTAGATATCATCACCTCGTTATTCTGTGCATATAATACGATTCGTGATGAAAGTGCCTTCACCCACCAGTACAGTCACCAACTCCCTCGAGTAAATCCACAGGCGATTGCCCTCGTATATGTTTCTATATCACGCATAGCACCAATTCCAGCTATTTCATCATCGTTTATTAATTATTCGTTAATTTTTAATTGTCAATTTTCTTTTTTTTTTCATTTACGAATAACAATCAAAAATTGCGTTTAACAATTTGTAAACAAACATCTGTTCTTTACACAAAAATTAATTAGTATCAGTCCCAGGATTAAATTAAGTGCTTTTATGAATGATTTAATTTAGTGCTATGGAAGATTTATTTTTATGATAAGAATATAATCAATAATATTTTGTACTCTAGATAGAAAAAAAAATTTATTTTTCAGTTTTCTTAAACTTTGTTGCATACATTGTTAAAAAAAAATTAAGTTGAGGCAAGAGAAAAAATCTTGAACCAAGAATATTATTTTAAACAAATTAATTTTTAATTTAATGAAATAGAAAAATTTTTGAGCCATATAAAATTTATTTAAATAGGAATTTAATTAGGAATTTTTAAGGTAATTCAGAGTGCTATATTTTTTATTAGACAATTAAATGTTAATAATTATTTAATGAGTAAATTTTCCGGAAATTACCTTAAAAATATTATTTTTAACACTAGAAGGATAATTAGACCTCCTTAAACAAATATTAACTTAATAATTTATCAAATTGGAAATTAATGTGACATAAGCTCCGTAAAAGTGTCGAAAAAATTAAATTGTTTTCGTAACTTATTTTTTAAAAATTAACTCTCTAGTAGCGAGAAAATTTAGCGACCATGCGCCACCTGTCGGAAATTTTTAAAACTACTTCTCATAAATAAATTAAATTTTTTTCATAACTTATATTTTGAAAGTTAACTCTCTAGTAGCGAGAAAATTTAGCGACCATGCGCCGCCTATCGGAAATTTTTAAAACTACTTTTGGCCAAGATATTAAATTTTTTTATAACTTATTTTTAAAAATTAACTCTCTAGTAGCGAGAAAATTTAGCGACCATGCGCCATCTATCGGAAAATTTTAAAACTACTTCTGGTAAAAAAATTATATGAGCATATATATAATATTAGGACCCTAAAAAATCGAAGAATAATAGAAAAGAAGCCATGAATCGAACAAGCTAATGTTTGAAGCATTTAGCGATTATTTTTTATCACACCTTTTACCTGCACAGAACAATTATTTTTTTTTCATAGACATTGTTTACACTAGGAGGGTACTTGGATCTCCTTAAGATCATCAAATTCTTCAAAATGTTTTTTTTAGTACAAGATTTTTTGAAGATAAAAAAATTAACTACTTAAATCAAGTTAATTTTTAATCGGGGCTATTATTAAAAATTTTCAGTGAAAAAGATCAAGTTTGATCAGACGCAATCTGGAATAGATTAATTTAACCTAACAAGACAGCCTTGTTTGTCCAATAGACACCTAACTCTTTACTCTATCCATCGTCAGCGTTGGATTTTTCGGGCAAGAGGAATTAAAGAGAACAGACGAGGGCTAGGATCTGAGAAGCAACTTTGGGAAGATGATGCTGAGGCATGCGAGGCTCGTCTTAATTAATAAGGACACGCGATATCGTAGGTAAGGATAGGATAAGATAGGACTTTGAGGATTCAAGATTTAAGAGACTGGATCTCTGGCGAAGGCACACAACAAACTAGTCCTTTGTTGTCAAGAGGGTCAGGCTCTAGCCCCGGGGCTTCCTTGAGACGGCTCACCCTCGAGCTTTCGTCACATTCTGCTTACTCATCTCATCATCTTATGGCGAAATTCTCCGGTTGGGTGTTTAGTTTGTTTTTGTAAGGGAATCTGCCAGTGAGCTGGGAGCTAGCTCACCTGTGGCTGGAGATGCGTTACCTGGCGCTTGATGTGCGCCAATGTCGCCGTTGGCGGTGGGTGTAAGGCCATGTTCGCGAAGACTAGTCGCTCCTCGTAGTCGTACTCGCACAGGATTTTGTTCTCGCACAGGTAGAAACGGTCACCCACGCAGAATCTGAAAAATTAATATCATCAAATTTTAGAGATATATATTTTTAAATAAAATATTATTTAATATTTTAACTAAATTCATAATAATTAAATTTTTTAACTTTTATGAATAAAATTTAAATTCGTCGTTGTTTTTTTAAATTCTATACATAACTAATGAAAATTTTTGATATTGCTGTATCAAAAAATTTAGTGTTAAAAATTTTTGTGTTAAATATTCAACATTTTTATGTGTGAATTTAACATTTATTCTGTTAAATTAATACAAAAAAGTGTTAAATATTGAACATAAAAATTTTTAACAATAAATTTTTAGACACAATGACGCAAAATTTTTTATCGTGTTGCTTGAAATGCCCATATATGGCGACTTATAACTTAATATGCCCATAAATAGCCTTATATGACAAAAATAGTCTTAGAAATCTCCAACAGGTGGCGCATGGTCGATAAATTCTCTCTTTACAAGAGAGTTCAATTCTAGAAGTTAAGTTATGAAATAAAAATTAATTTGTTTTTGATTTTATCTAGTGGTTTTTTTTTTCAAATTTTTGCCACGCAAATTAAAATATAAACAATTACAAAACAAAAAAAATGTAATATTAAAATAAATAACATAAAAACAATTTGAAGGGTTCCAAAACGGAATGGGAAAAATTAAATGATATGAAACTAAATATGTACTACTTTATTTTTGTATTTCATTTTTGTATGATGAAATGATAAATAAAGAACTTTTAAAATTGAACTGAAATTTTTTTTTAAAGAAAATATTCAATTAGGTTTGTTATAAAAATATTTTGCCTTATAAATTGAAACAGAATTAAAATCTAAATAAATAAAAAAGAAATTAGTCTTGTAAGATAATTTATTTAAGGATACGGAAAAATTTTTGTCATAATTTTCTTTATGAAAAAAATTATGTAAAAATCTTTCTAATGTTAAATACTGAAAAATTTTTAAAATTGGATGATTATCAAAGTCTACATTCTTCATTTTTTCGAATTATCATTAACAATAATTGATAAACATTTTTTACTTTCTTATAAAAGCTTCAATGAGATGATTAAAAATTTTAATTATCAAACTATAAAACTATTTTGGTTTTTTAAAATTTGACTTTTTTCTTAGCTATTAATTAAAAATTGATATTTAGTAATAATATTGAGACAAAATTATTTTCAAGTAACTTTATTAAATTTATTATTATTAGAGTTGTGGTTTGTAAAATTTTCCAAAACTAATTCGATTTTGATCTCATCATAAATAAGCATCTCTAAATCGAGATAACAAAACCCAGCCACGTTTTCTGATGAATTCCGACTTGATCACAGCATTTGATCCCAAGTATGAGATTGGAAAAAAGAGAGAAAATAAAAATAATGAAAGGCTCAGAAAAAATGAAATAAGAAAGAGGAGAAAAGTTGACGATTGGAGAAATCGAGGAAATGGTGAAACAAGATGCGAATCGAGTGGAAATTTGCATTTAAAACGCTCGAGTTCTCCTGGAATAGAGTGGAAGAGATTCTCAGCCTCAGCCCCTACATCAGTTGTTGTTTTATATATACATATAAGACAGTACATAGTACAAGTACATCTGTATATATGTGTATTCAACTTTTTATTCTTATTTTCTCTTGGGTTTATTTTCCCGCAATTTCCTTGACAGAGCGGAACGGAAAGCGGTCTTAAACGGAATTAGCACGGTTTGCTGCTCCGCCCATCTTCAGGTTAGCCTCCGACAAATATAGGGAGAGAATTGCTCCAAAAACGATCAACACTCAACCCACTAAATACAACTGCTACTTTCAGTAGTAGATTATACGGCCTAACAATCCCGACAAAATATATTACTGCTATTAACCCCCACTCCTCGTATTTTTTTCCGTGTTTCCAAAAAAAATAAATACGATGCTCGAAAATATACAAATGTGCTCAATCATTCGTACCAAGTGGTAATGAAAAATTAAACACATTAATTAAGGGGTACTCTGCTTTAAAAATAAAAAAAATCGACCTTTTTTTTTCAAACATTCTCCAGTTTGTGAAAAAAAAACTTTTTTTTGCTGAAGCAGGGGCTGTAACGACATCCTTACAAATTAAGAATCTTTTTTTTTTTTCAACCCCCCACTTTAACTATTTGTAATTTTTTTGTTTAAAAATTTTTTAATATATTTTTGAAAATTTATGTTATTAAGAGAATATATAAAATTTTGTGGCCAGTGTATTTATATCATAATATGGATTTATATGGTTAAATTTGGCATCGATGGAAAAGTCTTGACTTGGAGTTGTGCCTTTTCATGATTTCATATCATTCTCACCAATAGTTAATTTATGATGATAAGTATTTAAGCTGCATTCAAAAATGCTCTATCTCTAGATACATATAATTAAAAAATAACCTTGTATCTCGTGAACTATTGACATTTTTAAAGATATAAGCTCATCCGGATGTTACACTTATCAAGACCTTTCATTTAAGTACCCACATCAATTTTCATATATTTTATATATTTATATATATGAATATATGAAAAATATATAAAAATGCATGTGGGTACTTAAATGAAAGCTCTTGATGAGTGTAACATACGGATGCTGCATTTGAAAATGCTCTATTTCGATACATATAATTAAAAAATAACCTTGTATCTCGTGAACTATTGACATTTTTTAAAGATATAAGCTCATCCGGATGTTACACTTATCAAGACCTTTCATTTAAGTACCCACATCAATTTTCATATATTTTATATATTTATATATATGAATATATGAAAAATATATAAAAATGCATGTGGGTACTTAAATGAAAGCTCTTGATGAGTGTAACATACGGATGAGCTTATATCTTTAAAAATGTCAATAATTAAGAACTGACATAGCTATCTTGTCAATTAATGATATTTTTAAAGATATAAGCTCACCCCGAGATGACATTCATCAAGACCTTTCATTTGAGTACCCACATCAATTTTTCATATATTTATATATATTATGTACATGTATATATGAAAAATATATGAAAATGCATGTGGGTATTCCAATGAAAGCTCTTGATGAGTGTAACGTCGGGATGAGCTTATATCTTTAAAAACATCAATATTTAAGAAAGTACAGTGCAATTCAACAAAAGTCGTTATTTAATAAAGCAAAATTTTATTTATTTATAATTCACAAGTCACGGTAGTCACATAGTGACTTCAAGGTTGCTAGTATTAATTAAAAAGCTTTTGGATATTTAGTAATTAAAATCATTAATAAAAATAATTTTTCATGATTAATAATATTGAATAAAGTCTGATTAATTTATTAAAATTTCAATTCAAAAAAATAAATGCATAAAAAATAAAATTACTAATTAACTGGAAAAGAGTTGTTGATTATTTAACATCAATTATGCAGAAATACATAACCACGGACACAGAAATATCGTGGTTTGATCCCCGAGGGAGTAGCCGGTAAACCCCTTCAGAAAAGCTACTTTTTCCAAGCGTGGGTCGTCATTTAATTCTCCTCAGATCTTGGTCATTAATATTGCTTATGGAGGTTATTTAAGCTCCAGACAATAATTGATGGGCTATGAATTATTACCATTAAGATATTTAAATGTTGGGTAATGCATATTCATAACAAGACACAAAGCCAGTTAGATTGTATCAATCTTCTGAGGAGTTTTGATCCAAGCCTGTCTTTGGTACGAATCTCATGAGTCTTATGACGCACTGAGTGTGTTCCATGCTTGTAGAGAGAGCAGAGACTGTCATTTAGTCCCCAACTATTTGAGAATCCGCTCCCGCGAGTTGACTTTTGATCAAATTAACTCGGCAGGGCGCTTCCTCGATACCCTGACAGCTTGAATTAGTTAACAGACAGCTGGCATTATTATTGACATTTTGCCTTCTCAGGAATCAGTTAAATAAAAGCGTGGTTGGTTTAATGTTAATGAGCATCGCTGTCATAAATACTGTTGTGGAAATTCAATCACGCGGATGAATGATAAGAATTTAATGTCATTTTTTTTAAAATTAATTACTGATAAATTTTATTATTCAATTACGGTTAATTGATCCATAGAAAATAATTTTTTTCAATAGATGAAAATTCATTTATTGGATATTAAATATTTAATTTGGATTAAAAATTAGGGAATTAATTTTGAATTTATATATTGGGATAAAAAATTAGATAATTAATTTTGGAATTAATAAATAGAAAATTTAAATTTGTATTTAAATATTGAAAGTATAAATTAGAGAATTAATTTTTAAGTCAAATATTTGGATCAAAAAATAGGAAATTTACTTTGAATTTAAATAAAGAGATTAGAAATAAAAAAAATTGGGTTTAAATTAAATTTATGGGATAAAAAATTAGATGATTAATTTTGGAATTAATTGTTGGGATTAAAAATTACAAAATTTATTTTTGAATTTTAATATTAAAATCATAAATTAGAAAATTAATTTTGAATTCAAATAGAGAGATCAAAAATTAGAAAATTGGGTCTAAATTCAAGTGTTGGGATAAAAAATTAGATAATTAATTTTGAATTAAATTTTTGGGATAAAAAATCAGATAATTAATTTTGGATTAAATTGTTGGGATTAAAAATTAGAAAATTTAAGCTTGTAATTAAATATTGAAAGTATAAATTAGCGAATTAATTTTTAATTCAAATATTTTGATCAAAAATTATAAAATTAATGATGAAAGAAAATTTTTTTTCGTGTAATAAATAAAAATGATAATGATAAGTAACTGAATTTTGGACAAACCGTTTCCTCATTCGTTATTCGAAGGGAAACTCGCTCGAGTACATTAATAACCAAAGTGTCTATACTGAAGAGTCTCTGGGGGTGTCTACGGTTCCTTGACTCCATTAACTTCACACTTAACGTCGCGTTGGGCGGCTGTTGCTCGCGACTCCGCTGAAGTAGATCTGATTAGAGGCAGTCTCGGCTAAACGCGTTAGCCTCGGCTGCTGCACAGTTCAACATTCCAGATGCACAGACTCTGCTCAATGGAAACGAGCAAGATAGTATAATTCAAAGGGTGAGGGTGGAGGTAAAGGGTGAGTAAGAAATCCCCTCTGTTGTCTTCAGTCATTCTCCGTTCTCCTAGCTCGTCTCTCGTCCCAGGTTGATGCAAATTGACTAAGAGCGACGCCAACTACTCCAAGCAACTCCTTCGGGAATTCTCGATCACGATAAGTTTATTCCGTACTGGTTCTCCCCCGCGTACTTATCCCATCCCGAGGTACCTTTATCCTTCACCGTTGCAATGTCGTTTGGGGTTTTCCAATTGTTTGCTCACTAATCTCCGCTTCAGCCTTCGATAAACACTCAATTTACACTTTTTTGTGTTACATTGAGTTTATTTAATGAATTAATTAACAAATCTCAATTTTTTATTGGACCATAAAACAAATTGGTGATTAAACATATATATAAATATATATCACAATACAATATATATATATATATATATATATATATAAATATATGAAAAATTAATGTGGGTACTTAAATGAAAGCTTTTGATGAGTGTAACATCGAGATGAGCTTATATCTTTAAAAAAATCTTTAAGAATCAAATCTTACAACTAATCGAAAAAAATGATAAGTGTTATTCAAATTTTAATTTAACCCAAGAAAATATATTTCTTGGTTTGAGAATTAGATAATATTTAGTTAAATAGTTAAACTTTATAACCAAGCATAATAGTGTTTCTGATTAACATGGTTGACTTAAGAGGATCAAGGCTAGCGAATTAACAGAGTGAAAACATTAAGAGTAGACAATCTTAATATAAGTTGTTGGATGGGCAGCTAGCGAAGCTGAAGAAGCTTAAACTTGGTAATAACCTCGTTGAAACGATGCAGCTCCGGAAAGGATTAGACTGGGCTAAGCTCATTCGCCACACTCGGGATATTTAGTTATCAAGTGCGTCCGGTCAGAGGAGACAGCGCCGGAAGTCAAACAAGCTGCCTCAAAGCAGATAAGACTCGCTTATATTATATGTATATATATATATATATATATATATTTGTATAATTTAACCAACCCCACTTGTTTTGTGTTAAATAGCTAACTGGCTGACAACTAACAACTCTATCAATTAAAACAAATTGTTCTTACACTTATAGGCTCTCCTCGGAAACTTGGACCTGAGCAAGAAGCTCGGAGTTTCCTAGCGGGGCTTTTTTTGGCATTTATCGTGATTTCAAGTTTGCCGATATTGCTCAAGGGGTTGAATAATCCCTTTCTCGGTAATCGGGTGCGAGAAGCCGAGGGAACTTCAGGAAACCTTGACAATGCCCAACTATACCGTAGACTGTGGACTATCGAGGATAAATAGTATTGGTGTATTGGTGTAAGAGCTGGAAACTTGGCCAATGTATCTCTCGGTTTGGGCGAGTATTATAAGTTCAGGGTGAGACGGGGTGCAACTCTGGACGGAACTTGTATAAGGCTATGGCTAATGATGGAAACTTGAGTACTAAGTCATACTTAATCCCCTTTTGGAAGCTACCGGAGTTGTTCCCAAGGCGATAATGTTCTGATCCGACTTGCGCCTCTGTTTTAGAGAAAAATTTACTCTGGACCTTTCCAACGTTATAATTATAAAGCATACTTCAGTTTTAATGCGATATAATAATAATAATAATAAGAAGAAAAAAAACCTGTGAATAAATTTATTTTAAAAATAATTTATTATAATTTTTAATTTGTTCTAAGATAAAATACTTCAATTTAAACTATATTAAGTAATAATTAGTTTAATAATTCATCAAATTATAAATTAACATGAAATAAGCTCCGTAAAAATGTTAAAAAAAAATTAAATTTTATTCATAACTTATATTTTTAAAATTAACTCTTTAGTAGCGAGAATATTTAGCGATCATGCGCCATCTATCGGAAATTTTTGAAACTATTTTTAATAAAAAAAAAATTAAATTTTCTATATAATTCATATTTTTTAAATTAACTCTCTAGTAGCGAGAAAATTAAGTGATCATGCGCCATCTATTGGAAATTTTGAAAACTATTTTTGGTAAATAATTTATTATATTTTTTCTAGACAAAGTACTTCAATTAAAATTATATTAAATAACAATTAGCTTAATAATACATCAAATTAAAAATTAATGTGACCTAAGCTTCATAGTAGTGTTAAAAAAATTACATTTTTTTCATGATTTATATTTTTAAAATTAACTTTCTAGAAGCGAGAACATTTAGCGACTATGCTCCATCTATCGGCAATTTTTAAAACTACTTTTAATAAAAAAATTGCATTTTCTATATAATTCATATTTTTTAAATTAACTCTCTAGTAGCGAGAATATTTAGCGACCATGCGCCATCTATCGGAAATTTTTAAAACTACTTTGGGTAAAAAATTATATAAGCACATATATAATATTTGCTCCCTAAAAAATCGAAGAATAATAAAAAAAGAGCTATCAATCGAACGGGCTAATGTTTGAAGCATTTAGCGATTATTTTTTATCACGCTTATCACCCGCACAGAACATGGTGCGCGTATCGGCGAATAGAGTGGGTAATCATTACGAGCAAACATTATACATAACACGAAATCTGTATACTGGGAATGGAAACACCAGGGGTTTTTATGACGCCCGATATTTGATGCCGGCATCGATTTCGATGCCACTGACGTACTTATCGTAGCGCGTTATGACGGCACATTGCTTTTTATGGTTACCGATCACCATGAGATATACATACTCGTTCCTCAGCTCGTTCATTAAATTATACCCTTTAGAATAATCAAAGAATAGAGTATCTATTCTAATGTAATTAAAATTTTATATTAAATTAGAAGACTAAAATTATAAAATTTTTTGGTATTGAATTATAATAATTTAAAGATTTACCGTTTTGTGGACATCTGTTTTTTATTTTATAAAATAAAATATGCCAATGCAGTCGAATAAAAAAATTTCACGTCGGCATTTACATAAGCGCGGGTATAAACCACTCGACAGGAATCCTCGATGTTAAATCTCGAGACCAGTGTACGTATCGTGAATACTGAATGATGAAAAACAAAAGTTTTATGGGTGGAAATATTTTTTTACCTACTTACAATAAAAATAATAATAAAAAAAATAATAATAATAATAATATGATAAATAAATTGCAATTAAGGAGCTTGATCTTGTTTGATGGGCAATTTAAAAAAAAATTGAAGAATTTAAAGTCGAATAAATGTTATGATAAAAGATAATGACAGGAGAATATTTTAGACAGGAGACTGATGTTCCTGATACTCGAGACGAATTTCAAATAATGTCAGAACGGTTTTTTAAACCCCGCATCAGTTTACTGCGGTGTATACACTGAAATCCCTCTGTATATAAGATCGGCTTTTAAAACTGGCAATAAAACGAAAACGTGGATACGCCGAAACTTTTTTTAAAGTACCACGACAGTTGGTGCTTGAGGTACTCTTTGAGTTTAGAGTGTGTAACTTTTTTTTTTTTATTTTATTTCTGTGGATGATGAAATATCATAAATACTAGCAACCTGCAGTCACTATGTGACTGCCGAGAATTGTGGACTATAAATAAATAAAGTTTTGCTTAATTAAATAATTAAGCACTGTACTTCTTTAACTATTGATGTTTTTAAAGATATAAGCTCATCCCAAGGTTACCCTCATCAAGAGCTTTCATTTGAGTACCCACATCAATTTTTGATATATTTTTCATATATACAAATATATATAAAATATATAAATATATGAAAAATTGATGTGGGTACTCAAATGAAAGGGCTGGATGAGTGTAACATCGAGATGAGCTTATATCTTAAAAAACATCATTAGTTACCTAGATAGCAAAGTCAGTTCTTAATTATTCACATTTTTAAAGATGTAAGCTCATCTTGATGTTACTCTTATCAAGAGCTTTCATTTGAGTACCCACATCAATTTTTCATATATTGATATATATCATATATATGTATATATGAAAAATATATCAAAAATTGATGTGGGTACTCAAATGAAAGGTCTCGATGAATTTAACATCGGGATGAGCTTATATCTTAAAAAATGTCAATA
>CAJNRD030001118.1:2631696-2737059 GCA_905319865.3 Cotesia congregata | reverse complement strand
TCAAATGAAAGGTCTTGATGAGTGTAACATCAGGATGAGCTTATATCTTTAAAAATGTCAATAGTTCACCTGATACAAGATCATTTCTTAATTATGTACCTAGAGATAGAGCATTTTCCAATGCTGTTTAAATATCATCATAAATTGACGGTGAAAATGATATAAAACCATGAAAAGGTACAATCCAGGTCTCGATTTTTCCAACGATACCAAATTCAATCATAAAAACCCATTTTATTATATAAATATACTGGCCACAAAATTTTGCTTATTCTCTTAATAATATAGATTATTGACAAAAAAATTTTAACTACAAAAAGATTCTCAAAAAAATTCAAATGTGGTTGTTAGTGGGGAATAAATTTAAGCGTATTTCGATGAAATGGAGGAAAAAATGAGACTAGGGAGGAATATACCGGGAAGTACATAAAAAAAGTATATCTCGATTGATCAGAGTGTCTATATAAGATTCACCCGGTGAATAATGTGAGTGGGTTATCGTACAACCTTGAGTCTCATAATTCTACGAGGATCTTTTTCTTACGGATCTTATTCTGTCGCTTAGAATAAAGAAGTAACTTAACGAATGAACGAGGAACAAGTTTGCACGCGTCTGGCGTTCCTTCCTTCCTCTATACATATTTCTTGCTCTTATTCTTCTTTTCCTCTTGTTCCTATCCTATCCGACAAGTACTTGCCGTCCTCCTTATCTAACTTTAACAGTCTTATCGTCGAAAAAGTTAAGTGGAAGAAAATGGAAGCTGGAAAGTTGAAATTGATGCAGTGGACGGCCCGGCAAAACTCAAGACTCAAGACTACGCAGTTTGGGTAACTTTTTAACGTACGAGCTTGGTTACGAGCTGAATAAGAATAAGGAAATGTTGATATTGTCCTCGACTATGTGCTCTATGTTTATGATAGACATAATACTGGTAACTGGTAACCAGTATCGTCCGTAACCTAACCCAAATAATCGCCAACAAGTTGGTAGTTGGTAGTTGGTGGTTGACGGAATTGAGGAACGGGAATCCTTGGGTCCATTATGCCGAGCACTAAATGGGAAGAGACGCACGTCAAAGGTGCCAGGAGATATTGTATCTCTGACTTGTCTCGGGTAACATACTAACGTACTAACGTGCCTTGCAACTGTCTGAAGCAGATACCACGACACATTGCTCTGTGGCAACCGTCGTATCATACCTCGTGTGCTCGACATCCGTGTCATTCCCCTCTATGGTTTGTTGCTTTATCCTATTCTACCTTTGTAGTTAATACCAATGTCTTTACATTGTTACAATTAGTATTTATAACAATAATTATAATTTTAATAATTTTTTACATATAAAAATTTTTTTTCACATGATAGCAAATTTAAATTTTCTTTTTAATTATTAATTTTTCTGAAAAAAATAAATGTTCTGTGATTCTTTTTTATTATTCTTTGATTTTTTAGGGTGCTAATATTATATATATGCTCGCATAATTTTTTTACCAAAAGTAGTTTTAAAAATTTCCGATAGGTGGCGCATGGTCACTAAATTTTCTCGCTACTAGAGAGTTAACTTTCAAAATATAAGTTATGAAAAAAATTTAATTTATTTATGAGAAGTAGTTTTAAAAATTTCCGATAGGTGGCGCATGATCGCTAAATTTTCTCGCTACTAGAGAGTTAATTTTTAAAATATAAGTTATAAACACAATTTAATTTCTTTGACACTCTTACGGAGCTTATGTCACATTAATTTCCAATTTGATGAATTATTGAGCTAATATTTGTTTAAGGAAATTCAAGTACTCTCCTAATGTAAAGAATGTCTATAAATTTAATCTGCTGACCTTCAATAAGATAATAAATGAAATGAAATTTTTTTTTGAAAAATTGCCTAAATAATTAACTTATTAATTCGCAGAAACAGTGACGTGTATAATCAAAAACAGCAAATTCGGTGGATTGTTAGCTGAATTATAGGCGCAAAGCTTTGTTTGTCGATCTGGAGCAAGATATATTATAACTATAGGTATTACCGTGAGATTAATGTAAAAAATAAAACGCACGTGTTTGAATGTATGTACGCACGACAGAATAATTAGCGAAACATCAAATTCCGTTAAACGTCCGGAATTAATCGGGCAAATACGAAATTAGCTGAGCGAGCACACGTTCAATAGTCGGTAGGTATAAATATATGTTTATACGTCAAAGAGCGAGAGGGTCAGACAAAGAGAGAGAGAGAGAGAAAGAGAGAGAGAGAGGTACAGAACGGACCAGTGCCGATAAAATGATACTGGAATTGTGCGACGGAGCAAATATCGTTAGAAACTAATGTGATTTTCAAACTGACACTCAGTGAGTTTATGCCAGCAGCAGCACCACCAACCAAAACTGATCATATTTGCATAATTTAATTTAATCAAATAGTCAAATTATTTTTAAATATTCCCATTAAATTACAATTCCCGATACTGTTGTTATTATGGGAAATATTTTCGGGATAATTTAATACATCCCGGTGAATTATTATAATTATTCAATTTGTGAGATAAATTATTTGAATGATTTAATTGTTAATATATATATATATATATCTGCGATAGTTATGACACAATTTTAGGATCTGACAAATCTGTAATCGGATATCAAATTTATTCTGTTAAACTTCCCAAGCTATTGTAATTCGATGACGTTGACGTTGACGTACTTGTCTTTGTACAACTTGATACTGTTAGTGGTTGCAAATGTTCGATGGGGTTTGTAAATGTTCGATAAATTTTACAATTAAAATAAATGTAAAATATTTAAAAAAAATTTTTAAGTGACTTATTTTCACGTGGAATTAAAAAAGACTTTAATAAAATAAATAACTTGACTCAAGAGCCAAAATTTTGAACCAAAAATATCATTTTGAAGAAAATTATTATTTAAGCAACAAAATTTATTTGTGGTGCTAAATTTGTTGCTAATTAATTGCTCCATTTAATTTAATTAAAAATTTAATTGGAGCAATTAAATTTTTAATTAATTGCTCCATTAAAAATAAAGATTTAATTTTAGATTCAAATATTTTGCGCCAATTTTATGTAGGATAAGAAAAATAGGACACAAGCGTTTAAATTAAGGCTAATTTTTAATTACGTTTTTGTAGATTCACAAACGACCAGTAAATTTTAGTTTTTAATTAATTATAATTAAATGACGCTGATTTATGCAGCCATCTGTAATACGAAGCAAGCTTATGTAATTCTGAAGCTAATAAAAAAAACCCGGTCGAAATACGTCAATTTTTTCGGAAGTTATCGTGTTTACATACAAAAAATACTATATAGACATCCATGAAAACTTTTTTTTTTAAGTTTAAGCATAAAATAATTTTTTAAAAAATTATAGATGGATTATTTAGTGATATATGACGACTAATATTATTGTATAAGTGAAATATAATTTTGAGAGGCATCTTAAGAGCATAAAATTGCTTAAATTTGCAGTCTCGACAATCACAGTCGTGAAATAAAAAGTCTAGTTGCCAAAATGGAGCTGAATACTAATAAAATTAAATCTTTATCCGATAATCTTGACACTGCAAACAAATCATTGGCTAACATATCTAGTATCCAGGCATCAACACAAAAAGACATAAGTGAGATAAATAATAAATTAAGGGCAAATTCAAATAAATGCGAAGAAAATTCAGTCGCGATTGGCTTATTAAAGTCTACGATTGATGGCATGGTTGGTGTCTCTTCTCACACCCAAATAGTCAATCAGCATTTATCTTATTCTGAGTTATTGCTATCTGGTGTTCCAAATAACATTGTCGTCGATAAAACTCCGGTGCAGATAGTTCATCAAGTTTTTAACAAGCTTGGAATTGCAAACCTTACCGCAGACATCTTAAGCATTCGTGAATTCAACGCCAAAAAGAAGCAAGGTGTCTCAAATCTAAAGCATACATCTCATTCATATATTTTGCACTTAAAATCAGCTGATGTCTGTCATCATATTATTGATTTAAAGCGTCGGTCACCTAAACTCGAAAGCAAAAACATTTTCGACTCAAATTGCAGCACTGCTCTTGGTGGACAAATTTATATTAACGAATTTCTTCATGGTGAGGTTTATAAACTACTACAATCTACGAAAATAAAAGCCAAGGAATCCAAATTCAAATATGTTTGGGTTCACAAAGGAATAATCTATGTCAAAAAGGATGATGATTCGTCGAAGTTCATGATTAACACTGAATCAGATTTAGCTAAGCTTCAATAGCAATTACCGCGTCAAGCAAATGTCCCTTTATCATCAATAAATATACTAAGCTTTACCGGTGAATTAATTCATTTTTAATCTCTTCAATACGTCTTTGGCGTAAATTACCACCGGATGTCATCAATGCACTTAGTATTAACACCTTCAAGACAAAAGCTTATAAATTCTTTCATGACCTTGAGCTCAAGGAGAGCCTGATGCCTGGTACTATTGAGGAAAATTCAAGTTGTTAAAGTTGTTAAAATTGGTATAATTTGCAGTACATTATATCTAACAGTCTGGCACTTATATTTTTAAACTCCTTGTTACTCCTATTTCATTCCACTTTGACTGATTGTAATTAATTGATTATTTTTCTTTTTCTAATTTTGTATTGTTAATGTGTTTATATAGACCTGTTTATAGTCTTACATATACTTTATATCACTTATTTTTGTATTTTTGCCATTTGGTTGATGCCTTGGCATATAAATCGAATAAATAAATAAATAAATAAATAAATTAAGCTTGAAGTGTTGAGAGTGAAGTAGCTTGAGGCGTGCAATATTAAAATGAAATTTCGGAGATTTATCCTGGTTGAGCTAGAGATAAAATATCGTGTCAGGAGGCCATAGCTTCGAATCGGGGATTAATTATAAACACAAATGGCGATGATAATAATAAACAAAAAACGGAGTGAAAAGTTTAAATCGTATATCAATTAAAATGGACACGCTATCAAAAATTATAGACAGATAACAGCCGGATGTACGTGACAGGACACAAGAGTAGCCGATTATAAATCTCTCGATGAATTTCCACAATAGATCGCTATTTTATTATCGTTAATAACCGACCAGAGAATTATTTTATATTTACGCAGCCCGCGTGAGCCCAACTGCAGTTCAGCTGCCGCGATACTCTCATTTAAATATCTGTCCATTCATTTATATATCGCTAAAATCGATCGATTTTTTAGGGGATCAAATACTTTTATTTTATTAGTTTGTATAGACAATTTCTTTAAAAAAATATTTTTTCAGAACATTAGTTGTTTTTAAAAAAAATTTTTAAAATGTATTTAAGGTTTGAAAATATTTCTCAAAAATCTCTGGATTTTTTTTTTAGATCCACCAATAGAGATACAAAGTAAAAATGACACGACAAAAATAAATCGATCGAACGGAACTCGAAGGGGGTTAATCTCGCCCCACAGCTAAAGAGATCGGCAATATTTCTCAATAAACGATAAATCAGAGAAAACATACGCACACATATCTGCCACAGAGATTTCCATCTCTTTCTTAGCACACAGATACTCCGGAGATGTTTCAGTCTGGCTCATTTTCAGCCGGGATCGCGTAGCATATATACATGTATATCTTTGTAGTGGTGCGAAGCCCATTAATCTATGGTTATCTATGGCGTACGCTGGTGGATAAGTGCACGGGAATGAGCCATTTCACCCTTGGGACTCGGAAGGATCGACGTCATCCTCGAGAGTAGGGTCAGCAGCCCCTCCCACTTGAGCTCAACACTCGTGATGAGTTCAACGAAAAGCTTTATGGTTACTTATAGACATCATTCTAAGGGTGTTAGCCTTTTGTTACTACAAAAGATCAATTCCATGTATCATTTCAGGTCTGATCTTCTTTTAATATTATACAAGGAAGGGTTATTCTTCCAATCAAGCTCATTGGCTTCTAAAATTTATAATTTTTTTAATAATTTAATTAGAACTAAAAAAATAATTTTTTAAAAATTGCACTTATAACTTTTCAAATCTTTTGTATGTGAAATTTTTCTTTTTATTTTTTTTTTATAATTATTTTAACTAGCAACCTTGCACTATGTGACTGCCGTGACTTGTGAACTATAAATAAATAAAATTTTGCTGTATTAAATAATTACTTTTGTTAAATTGCACTGTACGTTCTTAAATATTGACGTTTTTAAAAATATAAGCTCATCCCGATGTTACACTTATTAAGAGCTTTCATTTGAGTACCCACATGCATTTTTTATATATTTTTCATATATACATATATGTAATATATATTTTAAAGATATAAGCTCATCTCGATGTTACACTCATCAAGAGCTATCATTTGAGTACCCACATGCATTTTCATATATTTTTCATATATACATATATATAATATATATAAATATATGAAAAATTGATGTGGGTACTCAAATGAAAGATCTCGATGAGTATTATGTCAGAATGAGCTTATATCTTTAAAAATGTCAATAGTTCTCAAGATACAAGGTCATTTCTTAATTATGTATCTAGAGATAGAAAATTTTCGAATGCAGCCTAAATACTTATCATCATAAATTGACTATCCTGGACAGAAAATTTTTCTTATTCTCTAATTAATTTTATTGATATAGATGAGAAAAATCTAAAAATTGTGAGATGTTTCCACATTTAATTTTAATTTTTTTTTTAAATTATTTTTCAGAAGGAGAATTAAAATTTTTCTTGAAGAATGCAAAGAAATAAAAAATATTTAATTTTTTACGCATTAATTGAGATTTATTCAAATGAAGAAATATATTTTCTTGTTATAATTTTAGCGATGTTAATTATGGGCTTAATAAAGAAAAATTACAGCGTTGCAGTAAAGATTTTTCTTTTAATATCTACTCCATAAATTTTATTAAAAAAGACAATTTTTATTATTTTTCATAAAATGTTCTTTAATATTTAAATTTATCATTTTTTTAACAAAAATATTTTTTAATTAAACCTTATATTATTCGCAGGTACATTAAAAATTGACAAAAATTATTTAGAACAGTAATAAAATTATAATTTCCGAACCGCGGATTAAATCCTCTACTTAAACTGACAAATTTAACTACTGGATAATAAACGTCACGATTAATCTTGTCCGAAAAAGGTTCCCTTCAATAAATTTATCGCATAAATCTCTTAAAATACCAAATAGTGCATATTATAATTATAATTATAATAACATTCATAACTTCAATAAATTATATTGTGTAAAAAAAAATTTAATTCCATCAATTTAGATTTTTTTTTGGTCAGATAGCAAAAAAAGTTTACACCTTTATGACATCTGAAGCACGTGACAGCCCGACACGCAATTAGAAATGTAAACACAGTAACCAAGTAAGTACTTTTTAAAATAAATCAGCGTGTGTCAGCAATCTCGACTCACCGAGTAGAGCAGCGGTAGCACTTTCATATATAAATATCACCAGCACACAACTTGATATTTACATTTACGTATGCTTATATATATATATATATGAACATATATTGCCATTCGGGCATTACAGTTATAGCCGCGTTTGTGTCACGAGTGTAATGGGTGCAGCATATATAACCGTACACTCTTTATGCAAGTACATGTGTATGCTCACCCACGCGTTTACTTGCTTGATGATTTATGCATACCACTAATTACCAGCGCTTGTGACTACTCGCACTCATACATTCACATATTTACCCTGTATTTTATTCACACTAGTTTTATCATAGAACCGCTGCTATTGCTATTGTCATTCTCTCATTTGATATTACCCTCAATCGTTACCCCCAATTACGCTGTAAAAACAGTCGCGTTCGCATCAATTATCATGCTTTCATGTATAAATATCAATGCTGATAATTGTTACGTCATTAAATTATCACATTATCATTCTCATTGTCAGGGCTTCAATTTTTAACAAAATTTTTGTTCATACACGGAGAAAAATTAATTATACTACCTACTATATAAAAATAGTAACTACTACTATCTAAAATGGTAATAAAATTAATTAGTAACAAAATAATAGGTGATATCATTGACAATTGTAATAGTTACTATTAATAATGTTAACGATTACTATCAAAAATAATAATTATAATTATTATAAATTATAACGGTTACAATCGAAGATGGTAACTGTAACCATCTCAGATTGTAAAAATCCTGAAAGAAAAAATATATATATATAAATTTAAGCTAGTGTACATTTTTTTTTTGAAATATTAAAATATTTTAAATTCCCTTCAAAATTTTTTTTTGAAAATTTGATTTTTTTTTAAAATAAAAATTTTTTTTTTTTTAATTAAAATTTGAGAATTTTAATAGTTACTATTAATAATGTTAACGATTACTATCAAAAATAATAATTATAATTGTTATAAATTATAACGGTTACAATCGAAGATGGTAACTGTAACCATCACAGATTGTAAAAATCCTGAAAGAAAAAATATATATATATAAATTTAAGCTAGTGTACATTTTTTTTTTTGAAATATTAAAATATTTTAAATTCCCTTCAAAATTTTTTTTTGAAAATTTGATTTTTTTTTAAAATAAAAATTTTTTTTTTTTAATTAAAATTTTGATTTTTTTGGAAATTTCAAATTTTTTTTGAAAAAGCTTAGATAGTAGTTATTATTATTACTGATGGTAACTGCAACCATCAGGTTATATTAGGAATTACGATTTTGATAATAGTAGTAACTAATTAAAATAATAACAGTTATTATTATTGATTACCATCATAATAGTAGTAGTTACCATCTTGATGGTAAATACTAAAATTCAGATGATTTACTTAATTATTTAAATAATATTTACTACTATTGAATTCAGCTGATAGATTTTAACAAGACTAGATAATAAACTCTACTATAAAATTTTCTCCATGCATGTAATCATCAAATGTAAACTTATCAGAATTTGCAAAATAGAAACTTAAATATTCAAGATAATTACTTAAAAAAGGTATTATTATTATTATTGTTGTTATTATTAATAATTTCCAATTACTATTTATCTACTAGACGACTGTTAATTACACCGGGGTTTGTTGGAGAGAGGACAAACAGAAGCATGATGCACAAAAAGACGAAACTGAAACGGTATCGCGTTCAAGCGCGGCTGCATCCAAACATAGCTTTGGTTGCGTTTTCAATTTTCGATGGTGATAATCCGTAGAGGGCTGTGACAGTAAGAGTAGACCTAGTGGTAAGTGATAGTGCGAACAACTGGTGTAAGCACTGCTGTTGCTGAGAGAGGGAGAGAGGGAGAGAGAGAGCCGTGGAAGCCGCTTTGTCATCGGATAACCTAGACTTGGTGCTCGGTTGTGCAGGGTCTGGTTGCGATAGAACGTTACTGTTACGAACTATACGTATAACAGCATAGTACAACCCCTAGCTGCTGTGTTTCATCCGATACCGGTGTCGAGCCTGCCGTAATAAGCGTTTCGTCGATTGTAAATGAACGGCTATAGGTGTCGAGTTGCCTAGATTGGAGATTTGATTTCCTTGATCCACACAATACCTCGCTACAATTTCCGAGTGCATCACATCGACATATTTATACACGGAAAGTCAGGGTTGAATTCAGTTTTAGCTTCTGTAACTTTTCGGACTGTTGAAAATTAAACACTAAAAATTTTAATTAATTTATATTATTATTGTAAATAATAGCAATAATTAACCAGATTTGTTGGCTCTAAAGACCTGCATAGCAAGTCTTGAGTAGGTAAGTTATAGACAAAGTAAATATAGAGTCAAAGTAAGAGAAATTTCCGAAGGCTCCCCCGAGACCAGGAGGCTAAATTGCCGGCATTATATTACAGCTCAGAGTTCGCATTTAATTTGAATATAATCGCGGAAGGAGATCTCTGGGAGGCTCCACGTTCTCGCTACCGACCAACTACCCCCAGTGTGTTATATATTGCTGGTGTATGCTCATGGTGGCACCCCAGTGCATATATTTAGCAGCTTAGAAACTGCGTGACGTTGACCGGAAGCCACCCTCGGGACACCGGAAGCAAAATGGCCGATGCAAATCCAAGTCCCCGAGTCAAGACTCACTGAGCCTCAGTTTTATTCGCGCCCTCTTTCCAAAGGTCTTCTGGTAGTGTAAATTATCGTCTGGTTGGAAAATTTTAAGTATTCCCTAAAGAAAAAATTTTTTTTTTTTTTTTTTTAATAAAATATTTGCTTATACTTATCATTTATTTGTTTAATTGTACTTAATAAATTTTTTATAAAAATTTTTTTTTTTGATTTTTTTTAATAGTTAAAAAATTCTATTATCATTTAAAAAAAAAAATTTGCATCTGACATTAAGGTAGATTGTGGATGTTAATCGACTGACAGCGAAACTCCTCCAGCGAAACAAAACAAACCTGGATAGCAATAGAAGCTCTTCCACGTCTTTCAGTAGCATCAAGCATAGTTGGTTAAACTGAACTGACTTTTGTCGGGAGCGGTTCCCATCCGAACGCGTTCTCGTCCGTCAATTATCCTTGCCACGGCAGTATAAGTATAAAGGGGCTGTAAATCTCAAGTGCTCTGGATCACAATCCTCAACACCCTCAACTTACTGCCTACTTGCTAACTAAATCTCTAGTCTCCTTATTTATCTCAACTTTACATATACCACCTTATATAGTTTGAGGCAACACGAGCCGAGAACTGAGAACTTGGAGCTTCTAGGATGCCAAGTCAAGCAGAAACAATCGTTCGTTAAACATCTCCCAGATTAAATTAAATTGTCACATTCAGTTTCCAACTTGTGTAGACTCTAGTCGCAGTCTGTACAATCTATATTGTGCGCCCTTGTATTGAGTATGTATAGAATTTTTGATCATCCTCACAACGCCGCGGTTGGAAGTTAAACATGGATTTCATTATTTTGCGGAGCACTTTTGATTTAGTTATTAACTTTTAACGCTAAGATTTGATTTATTATGGAAGATGTGAGTGACAAGGTTTCTTGATTTTATATTTTGATTTAAGGGAAGGTAATTTAATTAAGAGACTGATTTTAATTATTTCGAGGCTGACATACGTGAATAGAAAATTTGATAAATTTTATTATTTAAAAATTTTGTTAAATTTTTTAATAAAATTAATTTTAATTTTTATTATTATTTAAAGATGATTTTTAAGAAAAATATTATTAAAAAATAAAAATTTTTCTTGTAAAAAAAAATAAAATTCATTAAAAAAAATATTTTGAACCTGTAAAAAATTATTTTTTAAAATTTAGTCAGGAAAATTTTTTTATTAAATAAAATTAATTTTTGTTAGAGAAAAAATTAAAAAAATTTAATATAATTATTAAAATTTGCAATATAACTTTTTAAATTCAAAATTTTTTTGTTAAAATAAATTTTTTATGTGTTAAAATTTTTTTATCAGTTATTTAAGTAGTTAAAAAATAATAAAAATTTGTTGATTAAATTTTATATTTTTTATTCTTTGACAAATCTCTCTTAACTAGAGTTTATTATCTGTCGGTACTTTATATTAATTTGAAAAAAAAGTAGTTAAGTTATTGGACAGTTAAAGTTTAAGTTTCATACATAGTACTTGTGCATATGATGATAATACACAATGTAACATGAAACTTACCGAAATGTCCGGCACGAGTGGTTTTTAACAGAGATCCTTATCGCAGACACGAGCCATTGGTTTGAGGTTGAGGATTAACTAAAGCTTAAAGGGTCGTGGAGGAACTAGAAGAGGTGTATTGGTAGCAGTTGACCGCTGCAAGGCAAAAGGAAACGGATATAGCTGTTGAGTCACGCGATCGCGAGCTTGCAAGGCGAGCATAAAACACCTGAGTTGGTTAATCGCGGTTAAGTCCAGTGCAATGGAGCCGACACATCTTTTCGTTTTAATTTCTCTTGGACACCAAATTGGAGAAAATTTATGGGGTCGGTCGTTGAATTTTATTACATTTTTATAATATTAAAAAAATTGTTTGTTATTTAGAAAAAATATATGACTCTTGACAATTTTTTAATAATAAATTTAAACCCAGAAAATTAATTTAAAAAAATTGCATTTATAATTTTTAGAGATGAAATTTTTCAAATAAATTTTTTTTTGCTGTGATTTATTTGTTAAAAAAATTCTAAAAATTATCAGATGTCTTCTTTTATTATTTTTATTGAAAAATTGCTTATATTATTGTTAAAATTTATGAAAAATAAAATTTTTTATAATTTATTTACAAAATTGTCATCTTTAAAATTTTTTTTCAATGTTTCATTTTCGACAAATTTAATAAAAAAAATTAAAAATTCTGTAAAAAAAATTTTAAAATTAAAAAATAAAATACTAAAAATTTTTTATAATTTATTTATAAAATTGTCACCTTTAAAATTTTTTTTCAATGTTTTATTTTCGACAAATTTATTAAAAAAAAAAAAATTAAAAATTCTAAAAAAAATATTTTAAAGTTAAAAAATAAAATTATTTACAAAATTGTCAACTTTAAAATTTTTTTTCAATCTTTTATTTTCGACAAATTTATTAAAAATTCTATCAAAAATATTTTCAAGTTAAAAAATAAAATTAATAAAAAATATACATACCTATGATTACATTGTTGACAAGCAAAACATTCGAGATGATAAACATTTGTCCTGGCTCTCATAACCATTTCGAAGGCTGGTATGTCTTTCGAACACGCTGCGCAGTATCCGGTGTTACCAAACAACCTGAAATAAATCCAAAAAAAAAAAAAAAAAAACAAATTAAAACAACAATAATAATAGCTAATAAAAGAAAAGAAATAACCATCAAGTGATTAAATTTAACGTGTATGTATATATATATATATATGTATATTGTGATACCAGGAAGCCATTGAATCAATAAATACCGACTTGAAACGACATAGAGACAGCAACACTAATGTCCTCCTCAAATATTGGGCCATTAATAAAGGCCTTAGTTTCAATAGCTCGGAACTTGTACAATAGCACCTGTGTGTTTGTAAAACTCCCTCGGGAGGCTGTAATCTCAACACGGTTTATTTACTCACTTTTACCCTGTGCTCTCTTCCGCACTAAGCACCCACCCTCGAGTCGACATTAACTCATTCGCTTGCTTTCAATCGGAATTCACCCTATATTATTTACTGTACTATGTATTATATATTACATATATCATTTGACGTATTTGATATGACGTTTGCTTCTCATTTCGAGGTTTTATTAAATAAAGGAAACTCATCTGTGAAATTCGATTTGTAATATCGCTTCTTCTTGTCCTTATTGGCTCTCAAATTATATTTAAATTTGTATTCATATTTTTGTATCAATGTTTGGATGGTATTATTAGAATAATACTTATAGAGTTTTATTTATGTTGTATTAAAAATTCTGGACAGTACCTGAGATAATCGCGCTTGCAGAGGATCAAGTTGGCTTTTGTGTAGAGGGTTGAACCCAGTTCTCCGAGTCTGCAGTTACAGCACCCGCACTTTAAACAATCTTCGTGCCAAAGCATGTCCAGTGCTTTTAATAAATATCTAAAATTCAGAAATATATATTTTAAGGATGTTAATTTTTTTTTTAATATTAAAATTAATTTTTTTGATCATTTTAAATGTTATAAATAAATTTTAGAAATAATTAATAATATTTACACCGAGAAAAGATTTTTTTAAAAAATTTTTTGGCTAAAAAAATTCTTATTTCAAAAATTAATGATTTCTCTTTAAAATTAATTTTTTTCAAGAAAATTTATTTTAGAATCAGGAAAATTTTATTCTTATCTGTAAAAAATAATTATCAAGCGATAAATTTTCAATTTAATATAAATGATCCATCGTTAATCTAAAATTAAGATAGTTATAGTGTTTATAATATCCGATAGGTGGCGAACCGCTGCGAAATTTTCTCAATAGAAGAGATTTAAAGTTTCAGGAATTTATTAATTAGTTAAAAGGCAAAAAACGAAGATTAGTTTGGGATTTGATAAAAATTTTTTTTAAAAATAAAATAAATATCAAATTAAAAATTTCATAAATAAATGCAATGTAAATTATATTGTAAGCAGAGTCCATACGTTTATTTTTATTTAGAAAATTTTACGAGTTTTTTACAATAAAAAATTTCAACTAATTATTTTTTCCAATTATTATTATCATTATTAACATATTTACAGACACAATTTACTGCATTTAATATATTGATTGTTTATAATTCCTGTCCTAATAGACTCGCTTATAATAGAATTTACATTACATCTATTAATGGAATTTTTAATTTGATATTTATTTTATTTTTAAGATTTTTATCAAAACCTAAATTAATCTTCGTTTTTTGCTTTTTAACTAATTATTAAATTCCTGAAACTAAGTCTCTTCTAGTGAGAAAATTTCGCAGCGGTTCGCCACCTATCGGATATTATAAACACTAACATCTTAAATTTAGATTAAGTAACTATCTAATAATTTTTGTACTACTTAAAAATAATTAATTAATGATTATTAATAAATATGAATCAATTTTTATGATTTTATATACATTATCAATTAAATAAAAATTAATATTAATTTAAGAGAAAAATTCTTGAACTAAGAAAATAATTTTTAAGATTATCGTCTCGATTTAAATAAATTTTATCAACAATTTTTTGTCTTTATTCAAGACAATATATTTTTTAGATAGTTAATTTTTAATGTAAAATTTTTGGAGAAATTTTGAATAATTTATTAATTAAAAAAATTTATTTTTTCACATTTTCAATTAATTTATCAATAATTGATCTTGTGACAGTATTATTTTAAAAATTTATTTAAAAAATACCTTAATGATTTATATTGTCATTAAAAATAAAAAAATTATCAAGCCAAAGATTCTTTTATTAATAATTTATAATTCTTTAGTTCGCTAATGAATAATTAATATAAATGAAAAATACCTTTCGGTAATAGCTTTTCCACATCCAGCGCAATCTTGAGAAGTAGATCCAATTTTATTGGACTCACTTTTGCTTACGTCCATCGTCATCTCGTACCGATTAACTGTCAAAGATAAATAAAATATTAATGATCAATCCAGATGAAGATTCATCTTGATCGAAAGATTGAAAACTTTTATGGTCTGAATAATTAATAGATTGGCTCAATAAATAATCGATGGTATGAAGTTCGGGTGACAACTTTGGACCGGTAAAATTATTTATCAGAGTGATATATGATAAACGTATTAGAGCTTAATATCTGCAAGTGTCGTTGGCGGATAGCTTTTATCAAGTTTCAACGGCAGATGGTTGAATCTCAGTTCTAGTCGGGTTGTCTATGAGTAATTAGAGTTACGGTGCCTGAGAA
Organism: Cotesia congregata; assembly: GCA_905319865.3. NCBI lineage: Eukaryota > Metazoa > Arthropoda > Insecta > Hymenoptera > Braconidae > Cotesia > Cotesia congregata. The sequence continues at coordinate 2,721,699 of CAJNRD030001118.1, read as the reverse complement.
TTTAACCGCGGTTAATGCCATCTGTGTCCGAGCTCCGAGCCGTGGGTGGTGTCCTGACTGCGGTGGTGGTCAGAGTTTAGAATCGAATTAGTTTGTGACCAACGTACACACACACACACACACACATATATTTTAGTTTCTACATCCATGCGGTGTCCTTCTTCAGACTAGTGTAATGTTCATTCATTATTAAACGTGTTTTGATATTTTAGCGCTATATATCATTTTCGACTGAATGTACTTATTGATTTTTTATTAAAAAAAAATTTAATTAATTTTGAAATAAAAATTTTTTTTTAAAAATATATTTATATAAATTTAAGAAAAAAATTAATTCAAGAGAAAATTTTTGACCTTTTTAGTTTTAGAAAAAATTTTTTTTTTAATTTTAAGCTAAAAAAATATTGAATTTAATTTAAAGGAAGAATTTTAGAACTAAAAAAAAATTGTTGAGTTGAAAAATTTTTCTAGATTAAATAATTTTTTTTTTTGTCAAATATTATTGCATAATGATTGATAAAAAAAATTTTTTCATGTGGCTTTTTGAAATTTTTCACACGATGTATATTAATAATATGTAAAACATAGATTAAGATAGTTAAAGGGTCCTCGTAAACAGCGGGAGAAGCTGAACCGCAAGAATTCATGTGGTCAGATTCCGACGGTTAGCCTCGCGGAGAAAATAACTCGTTGAAATTCCTCCCTTCTTCAGTTTATTTTTAATTTATTTTCCGGCTATTTGAAAACTATTTCGGTTATTTTTTATAAAAAATTTGAATCTTTTATTCGGTCAAATGCACTGTTTACAAAAGGTATTTTATATTTACATTTGGTATGTGCTTGTATTTGTATTTGTTTGAGTTATTTTTTAAAACGAGAATGAGAATGTCGGATAAAATTATTGAGATGGTTTAATTTAGGGATCAAAGGCCCGGAATGTATTTGCTCGGAAGTTTTAACCACAAGGAGATATTAAAGTCACGAGTAATACTGTGTCCAAGCAGACCTATTCAAACCGCAAGGAACTTTGTTAATATTGTAGTTCACTCTACGTCATATCATGTTATTACCATTTGAAATGGAATATCTGTACTAATAAATTATGGGAGGATTTTTTAGCATTTAAAAATTATTTTTTCTCATGAAATAATTAATTTTATTGTTATAAATATTTTTCATTAGTCAAAAATACTTTTAAACATTATTTATTATCTAAATTTTATTTCATATTAAATTAATATTATTAATTATTATATTATTAAATTTAGTCTATATCATAAAACAGCTTTAGATATTAAATGAATAAAATAACTAAAAGTTTACTTCTAGACTTGTGAGCGTGTAATTTTATCAGCAGAAGCGACGGAAGAATCTGATTTATCAAACTGACAAAAGGGGTAGAAGAATTCTCATTACCCGTCAATGGAAGTCATTACTCAGTACAAAGCGGGAGAAAGATGTGGTGACAGTACCTACAAGCTGAAGTTGAGGCAGAATAAAATGGATGCAGAAGAGAAGAGAGGAGACAAGATGAGTCTGTAATTGTGCGTTATACGGAGCGAATCTGCAGATGGACGTGTGTGTACGGAATGACATGTCCGAGCACACGGAAGTGACTCGCATCGCTGGGAATTCGTCTATCGGCCACGTGATCCGATCATCCACGGACTCTGATCTTCAAAGCAACGATAATTCGATTAGCTACTCTGCGCGTTCATCAACCGCTAACCACTGTATATTCTATACTCTGTAGTATTCCCAGTCAGCCAATATGTACTTGTCCTGCTTACTGTGTCTGTCTACATCGACACAAATTGCTCCACATGTGTGTGAGCAACTGAACATACTATCGTCGTAATAATCGCAGGCAACCCTTCGTCCTCTTACATTCACAATTATTAATTAATATTGCGACTATTTTTTTATTTTTAAAAATTATTTATATTATTAAAAGAATAGATATATAATTCTAGATATATAATTACGAAATGACCTTGTATCTCGAGAACTATTGACATTTTTAAAGATATAAGCTCATTTCAACATTAAACTCACCGAGACCTTTCATTTAAGTACCTACATCAATTTTTCATATATTTATATATATTATATATATATATGTATATATGAAAAATATATCAAAATGCATGTGGGTACTCAAATGAAAGCTCTTGATGAGTATAACATCGGGATGAGCTTATATCTTTAAAAATGTCAATAATTAAGAACTGACATTGCTATCTTGTCAACTACTGACATTTTTAAAGATATAAGCTCACCCTGATATTAAATTCACCGAGACCTTTCATTTGAGTACCCACATCAATTTTTCATATATTTATATATATTATATATACATATATATGAAAAATATATGAAAATACATGTGGGTACTCAAATGAAAGCTCTTGATGAGTGTAACATCGGGATGAGCTTATATCGTTAAAAACGTCATTATTGAATAAAAAAAAATTTTATTTATTATAGTTCACAAACCACGGCAGTCACATAGTGACTGCAAGGTTGCTAGACAATATTTTTTTTTTACCTCCAGATAATTAAATTCTTCTACACAATTACATTTGAAACATTTATGTCGATCGTTAAAAATAATCAGACAACTCATTTACAATTCCTTGGATTTTTTCAATATAAAATTACAATAACTTTTAAAAATATTCTCAAGACTCAATACTAAATGTCAACTAAGAGCTGAACTTTTTAAGTATCATTAAAATAGCCATCAATTATTCGTTAAATTATTTAAATTAAAATTATTCAACCTTTAATTGACAAGTGAATTTTCAAGCATCAATTTTAAATGAGATCATTATAATCAGGTCATTTTAAAATTAACTTTTAATTCATTAAATATTTAACTAAACTTTTTAGTGTTGGTAAGAACTTCGTGTAATGTAGGACAGATAAGAATTATTTATATCTTCAAAATCGTACAAATCACTTCAAATTAAACCAAAGACGATTTTTTATACCGTGTAAATTTTAATTGACTCATCTATAATTATATTTTTCTACATATTTTTTTAAAAATATTTTTTGAGTAATCTAGACGAAATAATTTTACACATATTAAATATTAATATTTATAAATAATCTTAATATTTAATATTAAGGTTATTAACACTATTAATATTAAAATTATTATTAATTTTAATTTCAAATATTATTAATATTTATTATTAATTTAATTGATTTTTAGATGAGAAAAAATTTTTTCAATTTTTTCGCATAAATAAAAAACTTTATGAAATAAATAGAAAATTTGTTAATTAGAATATCAATTCATAATAAGAAAAAAAATCTTAATTTTTTGTGAAAATAAACTGTTAAAAAAAAAAGATTTCAAATTTTTTTAATAAATCAAAAATTGTAAAAAAATCAATAATCAATTCTTCATATTTTCCTGATTAACACGATCGACAACCTCCTGAGTAAAATAATCCACAAACAGAATAGTCATTGTAGAATTATGAACTCCAGGATACTGTTTATCAATATTGTAATTAATCGGCTCGATACACATCTGATCGAATTCAAACCACTCTCCAGCCCTAGCAACAGCCCAGCTTCCAAAGTTAGATAGATCATAAATATAACACGGATAAAAGCTGTACCGTTTTTCGGTGGAAAATTTTTTATACTTGTTCCATTTTTTGTCATGATCAAATTCGCTTTTTACATCAATATCAGTATCAATCTTCTGATCTTCCTCTTGCAAGCTAACGCCATCTAAGGTCAAGCACTCGTACTTAAACATCCTAGCACAGTCAAAAAAGTTGTATTGGTTAGTCGCGAGAAGAATTTTCCCGCGGTGTTTACCGACTGAGTCGCTCAGCGACCATTTTCTGACCCACCGCTCGGCGCCATTTTGTTCAGTCGCGTACTGTTCAAGCACTTTGCAGTGTTTTATCGTATTAAAGGCGTCCTCGCCTCTCTCAAATGAGTAATTGATAAATAAAATTACAAACTCTCGCGGATTATTCTTGAGAAATCGGGATAATTCGGCAAAAAGCGTGTTGAGCGAGTGGCGCAATGACACTGATACGTAATCAGTCGCTGATGAATAAATCATGAGCTCGGATGGCTCATAATGAACGGCGATATCTAGCACACGCACTCCGTGATTCAATTGCTCGGTGACACTTAGCTCTTGTGATCTTTTGTATGGGTCGCGGGTCAAGTATGTCATTGATTTCCGAGTACCGGTTAGTGACAAATTTCCTATTTTACGTGTGTCTGACACTCTTGACAAAATGTCACTTCGGTCTTCGTAGTCTTTGTACTTGTATTCCGGGCAGTTTTCATCCGCAATCCCGTTAATTGTAAATAAACTCCCGATTAAGAAATTCAGAAGTATTGAAGTACTGAAGAGAGTTTTTGTCTGAGACATTTTGTTTATTTTTATTTTTAGTCACACCTTCTGGTAGACTGAGCTCAGGCTACTGACGAAGGCGGTAGTTTTTTATGACGCGGGAATTACACTGATAAAGAGCCGCTTTGGGGTACAGATAAGATAACGCTTGTTATTGTTTTTTTTTTTAATTCTCAGTGTCGATCGTTAAATTTATTGTTTTTTTGTAAAAATGTTATTTTTGGAGGTGATATATTTTATGATATGACTACTCATGAAGGTTTTTTTTATAAAATTTTATTTTTTTAACCTTTTAATTTTTTAACATTGTTGGGAGTTATTTTTATACATTATCGGCATAAATAAATTTAATTAGAAATTCATATTAGATTTTATTGTCAAGGCTCTGTGGACATATAATATATACTAAAAAAAAGGCAAAATTAAATATAAGAGTTAGAAATGTAAAACTAGTAATTTTGTGTAATATAAAAATTATTATTTGTTATAAAAGCTGTAAGAAAAAAAATGTTCTTGAATCAAGTATATAATTTTGAAGAACTTCATTTTCTTTATTTAAAAGTAAAAAACCCGTGTCTGTTGGAAATTCCTTAGGACAGTATCTCCATGATGATATTGACATAATTTTATTATGAAATCATAATGATATTAAAATGAATTAATAATTAAATGATGGTCATATCTTTATAAAATCATAATGATATCATAATGATATTGTTAGTCTTTTTAAATCGTGATATAAAATTATTGAGTCATAACTGTATACAGGAAATATTGCAAAATAATTAAATTAAAGAAATTTTTAGGAGGATTTGAATTGTTTTCAAAATAAGAAAATAATTATCTTGAGACAAAAGAATCTTTTCAGTCAAAAATTTTTTTTAATCCAAGATAGTGTTTTTCTAAATATTCTTCTAAGTTAAGAAAGACAAAATTTTAAGTAGTTCAACAATATAGTTCATGATAAAAATACTGTTTTTCTCAATTATTATACATTTCCTCTGATTAACAGAAAAAATGAAATTTTTACTGATCTACTGAAAAAAAATTCGTTCCCACAGGTATTTTACTTATTACGGGTTTCTAAAGTATTGATATGGCTCTTATATGAATCTCATATTAGTGCCAAAATATGAGATTCATTATGATATTCATTATGAGCCTCATAATGATATCATATCATTTTTACACGGGAAATTCTTTAAGAAATTTTTACTTGGTTTAAACTTTAAATAAATTTTACTTGATTTAAGAATTTTTCGTCTTGATTCTAGTGAATTACCCTCTTCAAAATTATTTTCTTGGTTCAAGAATTTTCCCCTTGAATCAAGTTAATTTTCTTTTCAGTGTGTGATATTTTAGATTAAGTTAAAGATAACTAAATTAAAAAGATGCAATAAAATAAAGTGTATTATAGAGGTGTGTACTTATAAGAAAGTAAGAGTGTATCAAAGGAGGTTAAAAAATGATTATTATAAATGTAAAATGGTTACAGTTTTGTAAAACACTAAATATGGTGATACAAATAAAATTAAATTCTATTCTATTAGACCATTTTATAATAAAAAAAATTTTTTTTTAATATTTCATCTTTAGACTAAGATTTGGAATTTATAATAATGATTAAGGTGACCGTCTCTTTTTTCTTGGAAAAATTTGTCGCGTCAAAAATTATCAGTAATAATTCCCTGTACAATATTTTTTTACACAAAAACCATGATAAAAGGGCCATGTTAATATTTTTTTTTTAGAAATAATTGTACTTAATTGTGAATAATTGTGAGAAATTTTGGCGGGATTAATTTATTTAAAATAAAGATAGAGTTAAAATTTCTTTTAGTTTTAATTGTAATGGACGATTAAATTTTTTTATTTAGAGTACATCTAATGACTGAAAAATAAATTTTTTTTGTACACTGATAGAATGATTTTTTAGTATTTAAGAAGATTTCTTTGTATTTAAGAAATCATTTCTTGAACATGATTTCTTAGTATTAAAAAAAAAATTTCTTAATATTTATAAATACTAAGTGTAATAAAATCAATGTAATAAAAAATTTCATTGTCCTAATTCTAATTTTTAAAGCAATATAAAAAAATTTATTTTAATTAAAAAAAACACTATTAGAATTTAATAGTTTATTTTTTAAAAAATTAAAAATTTTACTGAAGAAATGTTCAGTTTTACAAAAATTTTTATTTTATTAAAAAAAATTTCTCTTTTTTACAATAACATTACTAATTTTTCTCTTAATCATTACTAATGCACAGTAAAAAATTTTTGCGTCAATTTTTACACAAATTGTGTATAAAAAAATAACTAATATAAATTTTTACCTAATTTTTAATTAAACGCTCAATATAACTCAAAAATTTTAAAATAATTTTTTACCATCTAAAAAACAGCTTAAAAATAATAATTCATTGTATCCTATAAATTTCATTAATAAAATTATTCCGTTCAATAGCACCCTCAGTAATAAAGTCAAGAATAAGAAAATTCATCGCTCTCGGTTGAGTCCCAGGAAAGTACTGACCAAGCCGATAATTAATCGGCTGAAAACACTTGCCCGACAAAACCCCGCCGTACTTAGCAATGCCTCTTGGAAAGATAGTAGACGGCAGATGAAAATCATGAACATAACAACTAGCGCCACTGTACTGATCCAGCGAAAGCATAATTACATGTTTGTACCACAAATAGTCAATCAGCAGATTCGTGCCAGGGGGTACAAACTCATCGTGTTCTTCCTTCAGAGGTCGCTTTTGCAAGAACTTACACTCGTCTTTGAGCACCCGAGCGCACTTGTCGAACGAGTACAGGTTAGTTGCAAAAAGAATTTTTCCTCGGTGCATTCCGAGGGTGTCATTGAAGGTCCAGTTGCCAATCCAACGGTCCCCTCCGTTATCTTCCGTCTTGTACTTATACAGCGTTTCACACAAGTCCAATTTTACGAATTTGTTGTCGTCAAACCCGTCCTCTAGGTCACTTAAGTAGACCACAATTAATTCGGCGGGAAAATCCTTCAAAAATTCGTGTAATTTTTTGAACAAATAGTTCAGAGATCGGTTGGACCTTGCTATTGTAAAATCCGCCTCTTTGTTCATTGGAAATCAAAACTTTGAGGCCATATTGGACTTCATATTTAAAGAAATGTCCATAACACGCACTCCGGAACTCAATTGGGAGCTAATGTTTATTTCTTGGGTGTCCGATTGGATGCGTGTCATCCAAGTAGGACAATAACAAACTCCGGTTTTTGTATGGTTTGTACGGATAATTGTAACATTTTAATGGTTTTGATTGCGCGAAAAATATCACTGAGTTCATTGAAAGTAACAAAATTAATTGTTTTAATTTTAAGAGTTTTTTTACTTGGTACATTGTGCTAATGTTGATGAAGAATAAAAAATAGTGGTTTTATTCGGTATATATTGTAGAGTAGAAGGTTTAGATTAAAAGTGTTTTTTTATTGCCGCTTGACGAATGGTTGGTAATTATATTTTATTATCAAAATTATATTGGGTAATTCACTAAAAATACTAAAGTTATTTTGAACTATGGATATAATTATAAAATTAATACAATCAATTTTTGATAATAAAGTTTTGTAATGGAATTTTTTCATTTTTTTCCTAAAAATGTAAAAGTAAAATACAATTTAAACAAAATTTTATTTTAAAAGAAAAAAATAAATTTATAAAAATTTTTGCACTGAAATTTTATAAAATTTCAATCGTAAAATTTATTTAACTATAATAATTAATTAATTATTAAGAATAAAAAATTTATTTTAGTACGATTTTTCAAAGTCGAATTTTCATCAGTTTTCATCATTTAAAGAGCCTAATAGCTATTGCCACACTGAAAAAAATAAATACTTTTACTCAATTAACAATTTCTTGGTTCAAGAAATTCGATGACGATCAAATATTCTATTATTATTAATTATTAATTAATATTTATCTTTGGATAATAGATAAACAAGAGAATAGCTTTATTTAAATTAAGTAAAAATTATTTCAATCAATTTAACAAGTTCTTGAGCTAAGAATATATATATTCTTGAAAATTTTCATTATTTTTTTTAGTTTCAGTTGCTAGCACATCAATAGTCTACTCATTTAGAAATCTATCTATTAAATTACTGTACTATTTATAAGTCATCTTGTTATACATTATAAATTTTTTTATATACCTACTAACTACTGTAACTATTAACCCTGTTAATGGCTTAAGTTGTTGGATTTGTTTATATAAATAAATAAATAAATAAATAAATAAATAAATAAATAAATAAATAAATAAATAAATAAATAAATAAATAAATAAATAAATAAATAAATAAATAAATAAATAAATAAATAAATAAATAAATAAATAAATAAATAAATAAATAAATAAATAAATAAATAAATAAATAAATAAATAAATAAATAAATAAATAAATAAATAAATAAATAAATAAATAAATAAATAAATAAATAAATAAATAAATAAATAAATAAATAAATAAATAAATAAATAAATAAATAAATAAATAAATAAATAAATAAATAAATAAATAAATAAATAAATAAATAAATAAATAAATAAATAAATAAATAAATAAATAAATAAATAAATAAATAAATAAATAAATAAATAAATAAATAAATAAATAAATAAATAAATAAATAAATAAATAAATAAATAAATAAATAAATAAATAAATAAATAAATAAATAAATAAATAAATAAATAAATAAATAAATAAATAAATAAATAAATAAATAAATAAATAAATAATAGGAATTAATTTGAACTATTTCCGAGTGGACATCTCCACTCCGACCGTATGTGTAAAAATAATTTTTTTCTAAGATTTATAAATATCTAATTAGATTTAGAAGTTAATTAGTCAAGTCAATTTTTTTTTTTAATAAAATTTAAATTATTTGAATTGACTAAAAATTTTATAAAAAGAATTTTCGTGCATAAAAAATTGCATCGTGTTTAAAAAATAAAAAATTTTGAAATATTCCAAAAATAATTCTCTTATTTTTGGACTTAATATTTAATCTAAATTTTGCTAAAAATTAAAAAGAAATAATTAAAATGAAGCTTATAGCGTGAAATTCAAATTAAAAGGAGTCAAAATATTATCGACCTGATAAGAGACAAAAAGTGAAGAAGGTCTTAATCTTTTAGACGGTGGTGGTACCGTTGCAGCGCCGGCTCGGTGCATTTGCAAGCTCCGCCCCTTGGACCAGAGTTGGTACCACCTCCAGGTCCTATCATCTCGAAGAAATATTCTAGGACACTGGATACAGGATATCTGAAGCTCTACGTCGACGCCTATATCCTTACATGTAGCGCACCACAATGGAAGCACACCAATAATAATAATAATAATAATAATAATAATAATAATAATAATAATAATAATAATAATAATAATAATAATAATAATAATAATAATAATAATAATAATAATAATAATAATAATAATAATAATCACAACAAAAAGCTGCATGGAAGTGAAATTCCATGTATATAATATAATGCACACAATTTCTATTTTATATCCGCGTTAATAATAAACTGTTATCTATATCTGGAGAGCTTTTTTATCCCCATCCTGTCTCAGCATTAGTATCAGCGGGATCCGGGCGAAGTAGGTTCATTAATTAACAACGAGCACATTAAGCTGGGCATTAATATACTCGGGGTCCGGTGTTTTGTTTTATCCCGCAGGAAGGAAGGACTCCTGCGATATAAATACTGTACCAGCATAAAAGTATAACGGAGATGGAGATGTGACAGCATTATCTCGCTGAAGGGAAAGAAAGGGAGAAAAAGACACAGGAGGAATGAAATGAGGAGAAGGGGAAGGGTGGTTTTTCCCGGTACGTCGCGACGGAAACTCAAGTGAGTTTAATCCTTAGCCTTATCCCAATGAGGGTTGTGAGATGTTTAAATTCACGGAATCGCTCCCACTTTAAAGCTCCGATTCCGAGCTAGCCACTTTCTAGAAATTAACAAGATAACACCGATAACGAGTCCTTTTATTCTACTCCCTATTAAGCTTCTGATTTTACTTATTATTATTGTCATTAATTCGTGGCTCTGGGTGTTGGTTGGAAGCCGATTTATTTGGAAATTATCTGTCTAATATTGGACTCGATTTTGTGTCACAATTTGAAGAAATTTTGGCGTATTTATTGAAATATTAGTCATTGGAAATCATTATTAAAATTTAAAACATTTTAAATCCAAGATTTTAAAAGACAACCGGTTGTTTTGCTTCAACAATTTCTTGTCTTTAATTCTGACTTCTTGGCTCGAGAGATCTTTATCTTCGGTCGATAACTATTGTCACTTGATTAAAGATAATGTTATCTTAAGTCGATACAGAAAATTCAAAAACCAACAACAATTATCTAAAACTAAAAATAATTTCGTTTTCTTTAAAGAATTCTAGATTTTTGGTTAAAGATAAAGTTTCTTCATTCGAAATACCAAAAAATCTTTTAGAAAAATAAAATTTTAACTTTAACATATTCTGAAAGGTATTCAAGAATTTTTTGATGGTGCAGAGAGTAGCAGAAATCCGAGAATTTGTTGGTTCTAACGGAACTCTTGAAACAGGTCGGTAAAATCTTGGACCGACGTTACCGCGTGTTTTGATCCAATAGAAATTCTTGGGCGAAGTATCAGTGTATCTTCTTAAAAAACAATAAAGTGCTTCGATAGAATAAAATTCTTCTAAATAATTTTCTGCTTATTAAAGAAATTAATTTATCGGATAAATTCATGAATTTCTCGAAGCGAGAGTAAAATTTTGAATCTTGAAAAAAATAAATTGTGTACAAACAATTATTAAATGGAACCAAACTCGATTGATTAAAATTTATCCGAATCAACTAATTGAAGACACTCCTTAGGGCGCGCTAATAATTATTTATTCCAACTTACTAGAAACCACTCGGTAATAATTAAAAAATCCATTGATAGAGCGTACTTTAATCTATTGAAATAACTATCATAATAATAATAACAATAATAATTCAACATAGATCTTATATTTATATCTTAATTAAATTAAATAAAAATTCTTACAGTCCTGCCAAATATTGCACTTGATATTTTTCAAAAATATAATCCAAAAAAAACAAGTTCTGCTGATGCAGAGTGTCTCTAATACAGACGAGTGATATGAAAGAGAAGCTCGGGTAAATTCGTCTGCCGGCGGAACAACCCGTCGTCTTTGCTATCGGACTGAAACGATTTATCATCGACGACGTTTTCCATAGGAATATTGAATACGACAAGATAATCTCTTCAAGAGACATCCCTTTGCCTCTTTCTCTCTCTTCTCTCGATCAATTTTACGAACACAGGGAGATGAAAAGCAACACAAACGTGCTTAATGTACCGCGAGGCTCCGATAAGCTGCCTCAGAGATGTAACCTGCGGTTTTTTCGGTAAACTTGTATCACACATAACTAGATAAACTACATAAGCACCCACATCCTAGCTCTATATAAGTCCATTAAATCTTCAAATTTAATCAATCATAATTTATAGGAAACGTTCCTATACAATAATGGAATAGCTTCAATATATTATGGGAATGGTTCCTATAATATTATGGGAATGACGCACATAATAATAGAAAAAAGTTTATTTTCTTAATAATGGAGCAATCACTTTAAAAATATCAAATAATTATTATGTATTTTTTTGATAATAAAATTTCTTTTGTAAATAAAAATTGATCTTTCATTAGAGTGACAAAATTTCTTTTTCATAATTTTTATTTACGTGTGTACTTAATCTTGAATTATTTATTCCAGCTCAGTTATTATTGTGTTAAATAATATTGAAAAATATTGTAGCAATTTCAAAGTTTCTCTAATAAAAAGGATATTTTCTCACTATACAATTGTAGGAGCAAAATAGATATGGTAATTCATTGTTTATTTTCACAATTTCATTTTATTTTTAAAGCAAATTATTTATTTAAAATGCATACATTGAGCCGCGAAAACATTTGAAAATTTGGAATTCCAAAACAATTGGAAATTTTATTTTATTTAAGAAATTTTTTTCTACAGTAGAAATTTTTTTTTTAATTAACTTTTTTTTGTAATTAATTTTATTTTAATTTACAAGCATATATACCATTCAAGATTAAAAAAATACCAACTGCTGCAACTAATTAATTTCATAATGATAATAATAATAAATATAATTACTGGTAACTTTTTTTATCAATTTATATATTATAAAAAAAGAATCACTTAATCAAAAAAAAATAAATCTAGTGAAAAGTAATTGATTAAATACCACAGTTGTGTGAAAAAAAATTACTCCAATATTATTGGCATCATTCTTATAATATTATGAGAATGGTTCCCATAATATTATAGGAATGGTTCCTATAATATTATGGAAACTATTCCTATATATTATGGGAACCATTCCTATATATTATGGGAATCATGCCGATATTACAGTTATAATTATAGGAACCATTCCCATAATTATAGTAACGTTTCCCAAAAATTATGGGTATAATTCCCATAATTTAAGTAATCGCTCCTAAAATGGTATAGGAAAATATTTCATTAAAATTATAGGAATGATTTCCATATTTTTCTCTCCGTGTAGTGTTGTTTTATTATTTTTTGGTAAAGTCATAAACAGAAAGCGCCGATGACGTTATCAATAATTCATCAGTAAATAATATCTAGCCAGAAAGAGCTAATAAAAATAAAGGTAATTTTGGAGGCCGTTTGTTTATCACATTTTGATATTGAGCGAACCCCGTGGATTTATCTTAACGTTACGCCGAAAGTTGGAAACTCTAAGGCGCTAAAGGATATTTATACAGTTTGGATCCACGTACGAGGATCATTCTAATGGTTTTATTATACCGATGCCAGCTTTGTCGGACGGTAGTGAGAATCCCCGGATTCTTGAGATTTTATATACAATACAGAGTACAATATTATGTGTTATGTCTTATAAATATGTGGTTATGTGTGATGAAGTGGATTTTACCAGGTTTCATTTTTGGTGATTTATTTTTGCAAGGAAATCACACCAAGTGCTTCTTTGGTTAAGCTACAGTGAAAAAATACTTGAATTCAGTAAATAATTGTAAAGAAGCATCTTCTTGATTTGAGTAGAAAAATTCTTAAATTAAGACTTTTTTTTTGGAAGTAAATTTTACTTGATTCAAATTGAAATTTCCAAATTATTTTCTTGGTTAAAGAATTTTTCTTTTGATTTATTTAATTTTTTTTTTTCATTGTTTGAAAAAATAAATATTTTTATGACAAAAAATGAATTTGTTGAAAATTTTTAACAATTTTGTTTCTTAGCTGAAGAAATAAAACATTTTACAGTAGATTTTTTTTTTTTTTTTAAAAAAAAGCTTTAGTTCCCGAGTCGCTAAACTAAATTTTATACTGTTTTTGATCTACAATTTTCATTCTAAATGTTCGAAGGCCAAAAGTCGCCTAAGATGGTGACTTATAATTTTTTGGATTTAAAAGTATCTCATTAAAAATTATGTCGCATTTATTTGTAAAAATAAATTAATTTATAATATATTTATGCGCTCTCTTGTTTTATAAACTGAACGTCGATTATAATCTTACATCTGTTATATTTATTTGTCATAGCTCAACATTTCGTGGATTATGAAAGTTTTGTAACTGCGAATATATTAGTTGCAGTGATAACTAATAAATTTGTATTAATATACGTTTATAAAATAGTTCTCATCGTTTAATTATGGATCTTAATCTAGAGTTTTCTAATTATCGTTAATAAACACAGTGTGAATACATCGAGACAAGATTAAAATGTTGACAAGATTAATGTTAAATTTTATACTTTCACGCATCATTTAATGAGCGGTATCCACTATTTGGTAGTGCGAAGAGTACCGTTTTGGTATACATTGCACTACGAAATAGTGAATTGTCACTATTTCAGTTTCAGAGAATGAAAAGCCGTGCCCTGTAGAGGATCTTCGAGGACATGAATAAAATAATAATAAATAAATATATTATTATTTATATGATCTACAGGCGATGAAAAACCGACTAAAAATTATAGAACGTTTTGGTCTGTTTTTGACCTTGATGCGGTCAAAACCAGCTAAATGATTGTGACGAAAAAAGTCTGATTTTGGTCTTGAAACAATAGAAAACAATTTTATTATAACATTAAAAATGATCTGAAATTGGTCTGAATTGTGAATAATACGGGCAAAAACAGATTAAATTCTCATATAAAATAGATACACATAATAAAATTAAATTGAATGAAAAATATTAAAAAATTTTATTAATCATAAAACAGACTAAATTTTTTGACCCGGGTTTAAATGCCAAGGCAATCATGAATGGCAAATGATACAAAATAACAAGTAAAAAGTGGATTTAAGAATGTTAACAGATCTACAAAGATAAATTGACAAAGTTAGAATTATAACTAATCGAACAAAACATACGATTTAAAATTTGAATTAAGAAAAGAACGAATTTCAATTAATAAGATTGAGGTGAGTAAAAGTGAACAAGAATTTGTAGTTTGAATAATAAATGTCAGGCACAGGTTTGAATTTAAATGAAAAATTTAAAGCACTGCAGATAGTACCAATTTTAATAATTTGGATCATCATCAGCTCTCTTTTAGCTCAAGAATATGGAAAAATTCATAGGCTTCTGACTTTAAAGAGAAAGTGCATTGATATCAGGTAGTAATTCTTGCCGAAGACTTAAGAATAAATCTTTATCGGAGACAGTTAAAAAATTTGGGATTTTTAATGAAAATTCTCAAGTCTAAAATTTTTACTTTTCAAATTAAATAAACTTTTTTCCAACAAATAAGTTACCGTGGAAAAAATATTAATTTCTTCAGCTATAAAAAATAAAACTGTTGAAAATTTGCAAAAATTTAATTTCTTCTTACAAAAATGGCTATATTTTTTTTTTTTAAATTTTTTTTAGTGTAATTGTACTACTTAAGGTATTTTCTTATAATTTTCTCAATTTTCCATACACTAAAAAAATAATTTGATACTTAGGAAATATTTTTTTGAAATTTCATAAAGTTTTTTCTTGGATGTAAAATTTTTTTAGTAAAAATTTTCAATAATTTATTTAAAACGATTTTTGCCTAAGCTGCAATAATAATTTCTAAAAAAAAAATAAGCTAATATTGTCCTTTTGATACATAAACTGATAAAGTATCACCCTGAATGCAAAATTTTTCAAATCCATAAAAAACTCCGACTGAAAGCTCAATAATAACACAAAAGCCGAAGCTCCTCCACGACCGCGGGCTTAGCAGGAAAGGGCTGAGAGCGAATCTTTGGAGCAAAGGCGTCGGAGATTGCGTCTGCAGGGGTGAGAGCTTGCAAATGGGGTCGGTGTCGTCGCTCGTATCAGGGTTGTATTGTCGTCTGTCAATGCTGCGGAAACTAGCTCGCCACACCGCGACACACCCTCTTTCAGGTCTTTTCACTTTACAAAGACCTTATCCCAGGATCCACGATCCATGAACGTCTAAATATCCTCCGGAGTCGCATCTAGATGACCGCTCGGTTAAGTGTCGCTCAAGACATTTTCCCGTTTTCATAATAAAAATAATAATAATAATGACAATCTCCCCTTCTTTCTTGAGAATCTTGAAACCACGCACCGGTTCCTTCATTCCCGCTAATTAATTTCATCTTTATTATTTCATCCCTCTCAAGACTTAAGTCCTCCAGATGCCGATTTCTCAGACAATAATAATACTTCAGGTAAAAAGACAAAACTTATATAACTTGATAAACTTAAAAGTTTTCCCTCAAAGTGACGCATTAAATCTCTCTTTATTCTACATTTCAATTTCTCAAGTGGTTAATAAATTCATTAATCACTTAGACAGTTATTAAATTAAAATAAATAACAAAAAACACAATCTAACTGTCAATATTAAAGAAGTGAGGTTGACATTATTACAAAGTTCATATTTTTAACGAAAGTAAAAATAATAAATTAATATTAAGCTGTCTAATTTTAATGAAAATTAATTTAGAAGATATTTAATCATATTAATAATTTTTATAACAAATAAATTATGGCAAAAAAAAATTTTCTTTTAAATTGACATGTAGAAATTTTAAAAAATAAAAAATGCAATTTTTTATAAATAATTTTTTGGAACAAATTTATTTGTTAAAAAATTGTAAAGTGACAGCTAAATTTAAATGTCATTTAATTTTATTTGTTGATTGTTTCAAATAAATTTATTTTTTGTTAATTAATATTAATTATCAATGTATTTTTTTTATTGGTACACTGAGAGAAAAAATTCTTTTGAATAAAATCAGCAATAGTTTAATAAGAAATAAAATTTTTAATAAAATAATTTTTTGTCAAACAAAAAAAAATTAAGCAATTAAAAAAAAATGTTTTCTACAAAATATATCGAAAATTTATATCTAGATGTAAAATCTGGCGATTGCTTTTTCATTGCAAGAATTATTATATTATCATATAGAAATTTCTCTCCATGTATGAATAACAATATAACACATTTATATAATTAAAACAATTATTCGCAAACGTCGGAGTATCTTATTCCCCTAATTCAGGATGGTAATGGCCGATTGTGTAGGTAAAACGGTGAAGCAGGTAATGCCGAGTTTTTGTGCGGCTCACGTGTGCCCATAGAGCTTAAAACATCCCTAAATTACCCTTATTAGCCAGCAAAAGACCCAAATGCCGCACAAACGAGGATTCCAGTAGCCACACACCCTTTGTCCCGTCTCTTATATTGCAGAGCTTCTCTCCTCGCTCCTCGCTCTTGACCTAAGATTTATATCACACGTTAAATATAACCTTCTTTATCTTTATCCATGCATTACTACTATATGACTATATCGCGCTTTAATAAAATTCTCGCTTTGGGGTATCAAACAGTAAATGTGTTAAAAGTTTCCTTTTTAATATTTTATTAAACGATTTTCACTTTTCTTAATTAATATTTTATAATATAATTTATTTAGTGTCATTGTAAAGGTCTTGATTCTAATTTGTGCCTTTTCATGGTTTTATATCATTCTCACCGATAGTAAATTTATTATAATAAGTATTTAGACTGCATTTGAAAAAGTTCTATCTCTAGATACATAATTAAGAAATGACCTTGTATCTCGTGAACTATTGACATTTTTAAAGATATAAGCTCATCCCGATGTTACACTCGTCAAGACCTTTCATTTGAGTATCCACATCAATTTTTCATATATTTTATATATTTATGTATATTATATATATGTATATATGAAAAATATATCAAGAATGCATGTGGGTACTCAAATGAAAGCTCTTGATGAGTGTAACATCGGGATCAGCTTATATCTTTAAAAATATCAATACTTAAAAACTGACGTTGCTATTTTGTCAACTAATGACATTTTTAAAGATATAAGCTCATTCTGATGTTACACTTACCAAGACCTTTCATTTGAGTACCCACATCAATTTTTCATATATTTATATATATTATATATATGTATATATGAAAAATATATAAAAAATACATGTGGGTATTTAAATGAAAGCTCTTGATGAGTGTAACATCAGGATGAGCTTATATTTTTAGAAACGTCAATAGTTAAAAAAGTACAGTGCAATTTGACATAAAGCAAAATTTAATTTATTTATAACACATATATGTGACTGCAAGGTTGCTAGTACTATATTAATCATCAACAACACAATTTTTATTAAAACTATCCTAAGTACTTCTAAACTAGCCAAACTTTTTCGTAATTCCCACAATTTTCCGAGCATCAACAGCAAACTTGTGTCGAATTTCATTGGTACGAGTACCGATCGATTAAGATCTGAAAGCGACACTTACAAATTAGCCAATCAAGCGCTAATCTCCATCACCCCTAATTCTCCTTCTGTAGTTTATACCCGACATGTATAGCTAGAGAATAGAGAATAGAGGATAGAGGATAAATTGGAGAATACAGCGGCAAATACTTTAATCCGACCATTAATCCACGAGATAAAAGTTTTCCCGTTTGTTGTGTAGCCTTTTGTCGTCAAGTTACACTTGGCAGCACCCGCATTCTACCGAGGACTGTCACTGATTCCCGGTGATGCTGATGCTGTGTCTGGCATATCGATGACAATCATGGAGATACTATTAATTACCTTTATTTGTAAGAAAAAATCCTTTTTTTCCCTATTTATTATTATTATTATTTATTTTTTCGGCTTAGAATAATAACTATCTATCTTTATTAATTATTATTATTATTATTATTTTTATTTTCAAAATTTGTCGAAGAATTTTTGAGAATAAATTAAGGCAGCGGTAATTTATATTAAATCTAGCGTTAAAAAAAAAGTAATTGATTGCCGAGAGAAGAGCGAAAGCAACATTTAACTTGGGAACAAAAAAGGTCGAGTAAAAATGTGGGGGTGAATTTATGCCTGACATCCTCGTGGATGCTCGTACGATTTTTTACTCCGACACACACCGTGAGCACACACGCGGCACTGGACAAACAACAATAAATATATTTTGGGGCGAAGGGGGAGGAATGGTTAAAGGGATCGGAGAACTTCCGTGCAAGCACGTACGGGCATAGCTTAACGTAATCTAACTGCACAACGCCCTATATCAGGACTAGTGTTGCCCCTTACCCACCCACACTTACACTTATACCTATACCTATACCTACGACTACCGAGAAATAGCTGGTTGTTATGTGTAGTCCCTCTTCTCTACACCCCGAACTGCACTATCCCGATATATGGCATTGTCACCTGCGACTAAAAATCCCTATCTGGATTTTTTCGCTTTATTTTATTAGAGAGAAAATTTTATTGAGGATTAATTTTATCGGTAGGAAAACCTTAATAATTGGTAGAATTTTTTTTAAGTTATACAATAATAATAATAATAATAATAATAATAATAATAATAATAATAATAATAATAATAATAATAATAATAGCAACCTTGCAGTCACTACGTGACTGCCGTGATTTGTGAATTATAAATAAATAAAATTTTGTTTTATTTAATAATGAATTTTATTAAATTGCACTGTACTTTTTTAAATATTGAAGTTTTTAAAGATATAAGCTCATCCCGATGTTACTCTCATCAAGAGCTTTCATTTGAGTACCCACATGCATTTTCATATATTTTTCATATATACATATATATAATATATATAAATATATGAAAAATTGATGTAGGTACTCAAATGGAAGGTCTCGATTAGTGTAATGCCAGGGTGAGTTTATATCTTTAAAAATGTCAGTAGTTGACAAGATACAAGGTCATTTCTTAATATTGATATTTTTTAAGATATAAGCTCATCCCGATGTTGCACTCATCAAGAGCTTTCATTTGAGTACCCACATGCATTTTCATATATTTTTCATATATACATATATATAATATATATAAATATATGAAAAATTGATGTGGGTACTTAAATGAAAGATCTTGATGAGAGTAACATCGGGATGAGCTTATATCTTTAAAAATGTCAATAATTCACTAGATACAAGGTCATTTCTTAATTATGTATTTAGAAATTTTTGAAAATTTATTGATTTCTTAAATAAAACTTAACTGTTAATAAATGAATAGTTAAGCTTGACGAGACTTCGGATGTTTATTCAGAGGAAACAAGAGAGCTCTGAAGTTAGACATAGGTCTGGGGTAAGTTAATGTGCGGTGAGCACAAGCGGCTGACCACTCGCCTGATTTACATCACACCCTTATCCCTCCATCGAAAAATAACGCGAGGGTGTTCAGTCGAGAACCCGAGCAAGACTGCGAAACTGCGGTGGTCAAGTAAAGGATGTTCTTTGTGATATAACCGCCGGTTCTCGTTACTTTTAAATGAATAAAAGTAGACACAATAATTGATCATTTTTCCAACTTAAAAAAATTAATTATTAAAGAATAATTTTTAAAAAATCAATTTAATTTTTTTAAAATAAAAATAAAGCTGGGAATTTGTTGAATAAAAAAAATATCCGACCCTCGTGTTTGATGGGAGTTTTAGCAAAATACAAAAATGAGGGTGACGGGTTTCCAGAGATTGGGCGAAATATTTTTAGTTCAATTGTCAAGACAACTAAAATCAGGAAGAGCGACAAACTGAGAGAGAGAGAGAGAGAAATGTTTAAAAGCTCATGTGCTGCTGCATGCCTGTCCAGACACTGGTGATTCCGGTTTCCTGTCCTCCTTACAATTTGCAGACAGTCCTGGCCAGACAAAACCATGTGACGGACCGACTCAAGATAAGGACCATTCACCAAGACAAAACCCGCCTCTCTCACCTCGAAAAATAAATTTACTCTACTAGTTTTGGTCGGGGTAACTTTGAAACTTTTTTTATTTTTTTACCTCTTGTTTCGCATTTCGCGATTGTCTGCATTTACACGGCTAGTTATTTTTATTTATATTACGGTTTAATTAAAATTCTTAGCGAGTTTATACATTTTGGATCTTCAACATTCATCAACTATTCCGCTTAAGCTCTTGCCAAAGATTCTTTGGATTTTTTGTCTTATAAAAATTGCACGACTTATATTTAATACAAAATTACTAAACAATTTTTTTCGCCTTTTTCTGTAACTATTTTTAATGTTAAAGAAATTTAAGTACCATCTTAGAAGATAAAAATATTGATTTTATTTTATTTAATATTTTAATTATAAAAAAAGTCCTTGTAAAAAAATAAAAAAAAAAAAATAACATGTTAAAATAGAAAAAAAAACATTTTCAGTTAGTAATTTTTGTTTAATATTTTTAAAAATAATTTTTTTTTTAACAATAATATAAATAAATATGATAAAAAATTAATTTTTTTCTTGAATCAAAAAAATTTTTCTTCAATAATTTTTTCACTGTTGAATATTTATTCTAAATTTTATTCTGAAATAATTTGTCTCTAAAAAATCCAAATTTTAAAGAATAAAATTTTAATTTTCTAAATAAAAATAAAAAAAGCGTAAAATTCAAAATTTAATATCAAAATATGATTTAGTAATTTTTACAAAAATTTTCAATTCTTTTTAATTTAAAATAAATTTATCAATTAAATAAAAAATAATTTAATTTTTTTTTTTATAATAAATATTGAATAGAATTATAACAGAATTTTTAAATTTATTTCGTTGTAATTTTAAACCAGAATCTTAAATAATAAAAGTGAGTGTCAGGCATTAAAGTTACCGAAAGTGTCTAGTCTAGTCGATAAATATACTCCGAGCAGAATTAAACTCCTTGAAAATGAAGATCCAGCCAGTCTATTTACGCTATTTTAGGAACCAGAGCTGACTCTTGTTGGGGGAGGGCGGCAGATATAGATATCGGTAGGGATGAATCGATTTGGAATTCGGGAATATCGAATAGTTAAATCCGAGCCGAGCGTTCCTGTGCGGGAAGGACATTGTAACTGGTATCTGATAACTGGTGAATGTGTAAGAGCGATGCAGAGATAGAGATAGAGATATAGGATGGAGGTTGAAACGCAGATCTTGCAATCTGGTCCTAACGAGCTGGGGACGTGAATAATTTAAGGATCCCGAGCCTCATGTCCGGCTATTACGTACGTGGAATATCGCATGTCTAACCCGAGTGGCTTTATTACCGCGATGCTCGGATTATTTCAATTCGTTGCTTCAAGGTAAATTGTTTAATTGGTTCCATCTATTTTTGAGTGGCTATTATCGGCATTATTAGTTATTGAAAGGCTTTTAATTTTAATTTTTAATTATATTTTCATTTGAGTTAATTTTTTTGAAGGAGAAAAAATACAAAAGTGCAAGACTTATAATTCTTACTAACAACCTTGCAGTCACTTTGTAACTGCCGTGATTTGAGAATTATAAATAATTAAAGTTTTGCTTTATTAAATAATGAATTTTGTTAAATTGCGCTGTATTTTCTTAACTATTGACATTTTTAAAGATATAAACTCATCCCGATGTTACACTCATCAAGAGCTTTCATTTGAGTACCCATATGCATTTTTGATTTATTTGTCATATATACATATGTGTAATATATATAAATATATGAAAAATTGATGTTGGTACTTAAATGAAAGGTCTCGATGAGTGTTACATCGGGATGAGCTTATATCTTTAAAAATATCAATAGTTCACCAGATACAAGGTCATTAATTATGTTAAATTGCACTGTACTTTCTTAACTATTGACATTATTAAAGATATAAGCTCATTCTGATGTTACTTTCATCAAGAGCCTTCATTTGAGTACCCACATGCATTTTTGATATATTTGTCATATATACATATATATGATATATATAAATATATGAAAAATTGATGTGGGTACTTAAATGAAAGGTCTTGATGAGTGTAACATCAGGATGAGCTTATATCTTTAAAAATGTCAATAGTTCACGAGATGCAAGGTCATTTTTTAATTATGTATCTAGAGATAGAGCATTATCGAATGCAGCCCAAATACTTATCATAATAAATTGACTATTAGTAAGAATAATATGAATACACTGGCCATAAAATTTTACTTATTCTCTTAATAACATAGATAACTTGATGTACAAAAATTATCTATAAAAGTAATTAATAATTTTTAAGTTCTCCATAAATTAAAAAATAATTTTCTTAAAACCTCGATTTTTACGACACTCAATTTCCCGATGGCTAATAAAAAATCTATGACCCTTAAAAAATGATCTCATAAAAGCTTCACGATATTACGTCGATGTCTTTATAAATAAAATAAGAAGCTCAATTACAATAATAAAACAACAATTATAAATTATAATAAATTTTTAATTGTTTAATTACATAATTTTGAAAAGAAAATTTCTTAAAAATTTGAGGAAGGTATTTTTTGTCTTATAAAAAAATTAATAATAATAACAATAATGAGTAATGTTTTCTACTCAGCTAAATCGCGGTTGCCAGTTTCCGTCGGGCTGACCGCCGGAATTATGAAGTGCTCCCACATTCACTTAATCCTGGGAGCGAATATCGTGCGTTATCTCCATGCCGATCAATCACCAGTATACCACCCCACGGGCTTCCTCTTCACTCGCTTCTATGTACATGTATATCTATATATATATTTAGGTACTAGTACCAGCAACGAGAACACTACACGAGTAGAACGTCGCCGTTACGGATTTTGGTACACCCTCTCCCTGATATCACCCAGTCTCTTTTCTCTTTCCAGCACGGCTATTCACGCCAAGTCGTATATCATTTCGTTATCATCGACTCTTTATATGCGGTTGCGCTCCATTTTCTGTCTGTTTGCTTCGCTAAACGCCGATGAGCGCCATACATACTAAAAACATATATTTTTATCATTTTTCTCCCCCACAAAATCATTTTTATTTAACACCAAAGTACCGCACACAAATACACAAGAGCTTTGTTATGTCAAAATATATAAAAAAAAAATTCTTTCTATATGGAAGAAAAAAATTTTTTTTCATTTTTTTTGACAGATAATTTTGAAATAATTCAAAAAAATTTTTTTTCACGACAAAATTTTATAAATACATTTTTTTTTGATAAAATTTTATGAATAAAAAAAAATTAAGAGAATTTTTTAAATAAAAAATTAACAGATTTTTTTAAAGGCAAAATTTTGATAAAAAAATTAATTTTTCTTTATAAAATTTCGTGAATAAAAAATTAAGGAAACTTTTTTATAAAAAAATTTTAATATTTAAAAATTTTACTTTAAAAAAAAATGTATAGTTAATTTTACGCTCAAACCTTTGAGTGTTAAAAAAAAATAAATAAAATTTAACAAAGGTCGTTAGCAATAATTCATAATAAAGTTGGATTTAAAAAAAATACAACATTTATATGAGGATATAAACGAGCAGACATCCGTCATGATACCCAAGACAACTAGCGAAGATTCTCAGTGCTAGCGGGACATAAAGGTAGACCGTAACTTCTCGTTTCTCCCCCGAGCTTTAGTTTCTAATGCGAATTTCCGGCGATACCTACTGTCAGATACCAGGCATACCACTAGTAAGTCTTAACTGCGAAAACGTACATCAAAGTTTATGGCCACGCGAGACGCTAACATTTACCCTCGCGTTACCAGCGTGGCATCTTTGCTCATCTTAAATTAAACAAAGCTAAGACGATTATTAGGCACAATAATAATTTTTATTTCCTTTAAACTCACTCATCTACTGGCAGCATGAACAGAAAAAATAGTCCTCAGACTTGAGGGTCGGCGGAAAAGACCCTCAAAGTTGTAATTGAGTCGAGAAATTTACTTTCATACCCTCCAGATCGGTCTTAACTCATTTACCAGGTTGGTCAGTTGCTTCAACCGACCCGCCGGCAATCTTTGATCATTTTTCAATTACTAGTTAGTGGTCACTGACTACTGGTTACCGGAAAATATATTTTCGTCGGGTAAATAACATCCGTCAGCAAACAAATCGATAAATATTTTGGTCGTTCAAATGAAATATAAATATTTGCTACCGGATAAAACGTTTAATATTTTTCCCAGATATTTGAGATCTCCTCGGTCAAAATTTTGTTCAATTTATTTTTTTAAGTCTCTTGAAAAATTTTTTATCGAACTTTGCATGATTTATATTGCAAAGTATTAGAAAAAAATTTTTTTTAATTCTATAAAAATTTATTAATCAAAAAATGATTTAATTAAATTTGTTTTTTATCAATAAGAAAAATTTTGTGTCCAGGATAGTCATATGATAAAATGGATTTTATTAGTGAAAATTGGTGTCAATGCAAAGATCTTAACTTCAATTTGTGCCTTTTTAGGATTTCATATCATTATCATTGATAGTCAATTTATTATAATAAATATTTATAGGCTGCATTAAAAAATGCTCTAGATACATAAATAAGAAATGACCTTGTATTTTGTGAACTATTGACATTTTTGAAGATATAAGCTCATTCTGATGTTGCACTCATTGAGATCTTTCATTTGAGTACCCACATCAATTTTTCATATATTTATATATATATTATATATATGTATATATGTAAAATATATGAAAATGCATGTGGGTACTCAAACGAAAGCTCTTGATGAGCGTAACATCCAGATGAGCTTACATCTTTAAAAACGTCAATAGTTAAAAAAGTACAGTGCAATTTAACAAAAGTCATTATTTAATAAAGCAACCTATGAGAGACCTAAAAAATTATTTATTAACCACAGTAAAAAAAAAAATTATTTTTCTTTAATTAATAAAATTTTCAATTTTCTTTAAATATCTAAAATATTATTAAAAACAATTTAACAGTCTAATTCCCGTGTCCTTTATCATTTAACTAAAATTAAAAAGCTGTCTCCCACAGACGTAGAAAAACAATTGTTTTTTCTGCAGCAAAACTAAAATTCACGATCGAGTGACGATAAGAAGTAATCGACAATCGTTCTCTTGAAAAAAACAATTCCCCGTTTTTGCGCAATGGATTTTTTTTCTATTATCACCGAAACCTAACAGTCGAAAAACTGATTGAGCGTTTTGCAACCGGACTATAGGAAGGGGAAGGGGAAGGAGTGCGTGTACTAGACCAGGGGGGTTAGTGTTAGTAAATAAAGTGATAGTGATAGTAATAGCGATAGTAGTGGGTAAAAGTAGGGGAGATGATCGGGGAATATTTTTTTCTGGCAGCGGAGCCGGAGGGCCGTAAATCAAACGGTCACATATGCACCCGAAGAGGGATCAGTGCATCGGGGAACCGGCGCCATCTTGCATGCTGTGCATCCGAGCCCGGTGAACCGGAAACGACTGATAGTGATGCTCCGATCGGCGCCTAGTATAGTTCATGAGTTAGTCCAGTCTCTAGCAGGAACCGCTTCACTATTCACTATATTCACTGGGCAATGGATTTGGTTACTACCACAACGAACCACCACCAAGCCGGGATAAAGAGTTATCCCCGGTTGATACTCATCCAGTATATATGGATCCGGAATTCTATTCAACAGATGCCACAACAGATTTTGTACCAACCTTTGTTATGTCCGCTTCGATAATAAATCTTGGCTCTTTTACGCACTCTCGATGATTTTTGTTTAATCGACGGTATAGGTGAAATATGCATATATCATATAGAATTTTTTTTTTTTGTTTCAAACGCACTATTGCATGAGTTGTGATAAGAAACATCAAAAAGAACTTAATAGTATTTCCATGAAAAATAAATATATAAATGAGACATAAAAGAAGCATGTAAAATTGATGCAATTATTATTTTTAAATATTCAATTTGTTGCCAAGAAACTTACAGAAGTGTTAAAAATTGATTTCATAAAAAATACGCCCTAAAATGGTCACGTATGGTTGTATATAATTTTTTGATTAAAATTAGTGTTAAAAATCCCCGATAGGTGGCGAATAATTCCTAAATTTTCTCACGAGTAAAGAGTTAAGTTTCAAAAAATAAGCATTAAAAAAGTTTGAAAAATCCAAAACTGCACTCCTCATAATCTCATTTTTTACAATAAAATTAATTAAAATTTACATATTAACCTGTAATTGCGATATCAACGGTGTAATTAGCAATTTGTCAAACTCTTTATTTTTTAGAGAGTGATTTTTTAACATTTTGATGTACCCATAATCGAATTATAAATTATTTGAATGATTCAAACCTAAATATTGTATCTCTATTAGATAATAATGACATTAAAAGGTTTTTTAAAGTGACAATAAATTTTGAACTAACTTTTTTTTTGGTACAAATAGAAGATTCTCTAAAACGGCGTTAGACAATTTGTTACACTGAAAAAAAAGTTTTTTTATACCCGGAATACTGAATATTTTTTAGTCGAGTTTTCTTGTACGAAGTAAAAGTCAAGTTAAATATTTTAGATTTAAGAAAACTGGTATTTTAAATCTGAGAATACCAAGTTTTTTAACAGGACTAAAACTAAATTCTATGTTACCATAGCAACCGTGACGGTGGCGCCACTATTTTGTCATTTCCCTCCAATCTACAGTGTACGCGTGTTTTTTAGTTACTAGAATTCAAATTTTCGCGCGCAAGCGCGCGCCTCATATTTATTGTCATGATATATTTATGTGTCGTTTATGTATATTATATTCACTTTCAACCAATCAGAATGAGAATAAATATTTTCAACCAATCACATCACGAATAGATTGGTTTCACATACATTTCATTTCAATTTTATTATGGGAATTATGGGATTAGTTTACCTCGTGCCTGAGTCTACTTACCTAAATATTTATTTGTGTAAATTAAATAATTTATGAATTATAAATAAAAGTATTAATCATTAATATTACTTCCCCTTACTCCCTTACTTATATGGATTCTTAGATCCAAAAGAAGTTGTCAGAGTGGAATTTATCATCTCAAACAAATTTATAACTCATTTTAGCAATACATTTTTTCCTTATAATCAATTTTTATAATAAGGTAAAAGACCCAGTTATTTTTACTGGCCTAGTTGTTTGACACTTACAATTTTATTCTAATTAAAAAAATAAAATGTTCTCAAAAAACCAATTATCTTAAAATTTATAATTCAAATATAATGTTTATTAAATTATCAGAGTTGATTTATTTTTTTTAATTAAAATAAAATTGCAAGTGTCAATAACTAGGTCTTTTACCTTAGTAATGTTATTAGTAAATTAGTAAAATAATGCTATTAGCAAGAAATTGAAATTTTTTTACTAACTCATTTTTAGCAATACATTCTTTTTTTCCTTATAATCAATTTTTATAATAAGGTAAAAGACCCAGTTATTTTTACTGGCCTAGTTGTTTGACACTTACAATTTTATTCTAATTAAAAAAATAAAATGTTCTCAAAAAACCAATTATCTTAAAATTTATAATTCAAATATAATGTTTATTAAATTATCAGAGTTGATTTATTTTTTTTAATTAAAATAAAATTGCAAGTGTCAATAACTAGGTCTTTTACCTTAGTAATGTTATTAGTAAATTAGTAAAATAATGCTATTAGCAAGAAATTGAAATTTTTTTACAACAATAAGAATTAAAAATAAGAAAAGAAAAGCTTGATATACTATTTTCCATTTTTATTAATTTTAGTGTGATAGATTGTTTATAAATGAAGAATTATAAAAAGTATAGTTTCTCATAATTATCTATCCTAAAGATTCGTGTCGACCAAGTGAGGTTAAGTCGGCCATATTGATTGTAGTATTTTAATAATGAGAATACCAAGTTTTTTTTTATATCCAGCAAACTTATTCCTATGGATAGTAAACTTTGGTATTCTTATTTTAGGAATACTTTTTTTTTTAACCACAGGGAAAAGTTTTCTAGGAGGAAAAAAACTTTTTTTTCAGTGTACAATAATTAGTTTTCTATAAAATCTATAAAAATAAATTAGCCATAAAATCAATTTTTCCGATTTTTTGTATAAAAATTAAAGGTAAGTTACCATATCAGTACGTGTGTGCATTAGCACACAGTAAAGGAGAGTATCCTGAGGGCAGGCGCATCGTAAGCCAGGTTGACTAATTGGCAGGGTTATAATCATGGTGCATGATTAGGTTAGGTTGGTATTACCGCGAGTTATAGCTCCGGCATTGAATCCATACAAGCCGTCTCACTCCTTCTCACTATCCGTCTGGTGGCTGGCTCATATCGCTACTAGAGTACTAGAGCACTTGACCCTCTTCTATCCCTCTTACGCTTTCCTCATGGATCTGTTCATATGTACCATATAGCATATAGCCTATGTGAGAGCAGAGTCTGCACTCATAGCACAAGGGGCGTTTAATGATCCCACCGTTTACGCAAATTTTCCCATTATGTGACGCGGTTTTGCTCAGCAAACGGCCCGATTCGAGACACCTATTCCTACACTTACGTCTGTTAATGCTTATGTGAGCATCAGGAGTGTTATGTGTGAGAGCGTTTATATTTAACAAACCCGTGACACTATGCGCTGTGAGTGAACGGGAAAGGGATTTAGACTCAGATAATAAAAAATACCGGGATATAAAATAATTCAAACGAATGCTCTGGGGACGCAAACGCCCGGACAGGGAGTCCTAAAAGCGATATATTTACGTCCGGCTTATCCGCGTATGGTCATTCATAAGCGACAGCCAAAAAATGACGTGTTACGCGGCGTTATCTGTAACCGTTAGTACGGGCAAAGTCGCTAGATTTTTCTCTGTCGTTTAGCTCTAATCTAATGGCGTATAGATGGCCGAGCTATTTTTGTCCTGACACAGGAGAATTTATTCAATTTTTACGATGGAAAAAAAATTCTCTGATTAAATGTTAAATTTTGGACGCTGAATCTTTCGACTTGAAGATTTAGTAATTTTTTATTTATTGAAATAAATTTAATTAATCACTTTACGATTTTTTATGTTTTTTTTTAATCTATCAAAAATATATAAATGCTGAAAAAAATAATTTTTAAAGATTTTTTTGGTAAAATAATTTAATCAATTTTTTTATTTTCGATAATTTATTAAATGCAATTTTGAAGGATATTAAATACTTGCAACTTTGCAGTCACTATGACTTGTGAACTATAAAATTTTGCTTTATTAAATAATGACTTTTGGAAAATTGCACTATACTTTATCAACTATTGACGTTTTTAAAGATATAAGCTCATCCCGATGTTACACTCATCAAGAGCTTTCATTTGAGTACCCACATGCATTTTTGATATATTTTTCATACATACATTCTTGATGAGTATAACATCAGGATGAGCTTATATCTTTAAAAATATCACTAGTTGACAAGATACAAGGTAATTTCTTAATTATTGACATTTTTTAAGATATAAGCTCATCCCGATCTTACACTCATCAAGGACTTTCATTTGCGTACTCACATGCATTTTTGATATATTTTTTATGTATAGTATATACATATATTTAATATATATAAATATATGAAAAATTGATGTGGGTACTTAAATGAAAGGTCTTGATGAGTGTAACATCAGAGTGAGCTTATATCTGTAAAAATATCAATAGCTCACAAAATACAAGGTCATTTTATGTTAAAATTGCTCAACGAGAATTAAAAATAAAAATAAATTTAGTTTAGTGTTTCAAATGAATTTTATTTTTACAAATTAAATTTACAAAAAAAAAAAATGATTAATTTCCTGCCATAAGTCATTATTAAAAAATTAGAGAAAATTTTTTTTCTTTCAAACAAATTCAAGCGATGAAAAATCCGTGTATTTAAAAACCTCGTACCTTGTAGCTCGACTGCGGTCCCTAATCGAGGAGCCTCGCGCATAATATTTAATTTTTAATCCGACAGTATTCAAATGCACTCTCCTCTCTCCTCTTCCTCATCGGCGCTCTCATTCTTACTCCCAAAAGCTACACTAGCTCTAATGGGAATACGATTTATACCCCGGCCACGGCTTACTTTACATTTATGCTAAATATTCCATGTGGTTATTTTATTTTTCGCTATCGCATTTATTTTTCTTTTCATACTTTCTATCCTAAATTTATCTTTAATTACTCTTATTTTTGAATTTCAAATTTAGCGAATTAAAAACTAATCGAATTAAAAAATCAAAAACAATAATAACAATAATATTAGTGAGTGAATTAAAGTAGTTTAATTGGGGAGTAATCGAGTAAAACAAACATTGCCGGATAATTATCATGATTAATCCGGTCTGGAAGCAATCTCGTTTGATTTCTCGAAACTACACGGTCAGTACGCTCGGTTAAGACAGACAAATGTGTTCTGGTCAGTCGAGGCCGTCCCGCCGCAGCAACACCATCACTACTCCAATAGAATAGGAGCGATGGGACGAGGACGAGGACCAGGACGAGGATGAGCAGAGAGATTTACAAGTTTAGTTACCGGCGATCACACCCATGGGAGTACTACGTGATAGCTCGTTTCTCCTCTTCCTTCGTCGAAACAAACATCTACAACTATTTGCATCTTTTGGATCAATCAAAACTTTTAAATCCTCAACATTTGTTATATTATTTCACAAACTTAAAAAAAATATTTAAATTAACATACACATTTATTATTTTTGTAATTTTCCATAAATTTTTTTAAAAAAGGAAATTTTATTGATTAATTTTAATTGTTATTTAAAAATTAATTCCTAATTTTTCATAAAAAATATTGATTTAATTTTTATAAATATTTTTGATTAAATTTGGTATCGTTGGAAGTCTTGACCTGGAGTTGTGCCTTTTCAGTGGCCACAAACGGTACTTCTACCCTATTACTAATATTTCTCCATTTTTAGGTAAATTTTGTGGTATTATCTCTTAACTAGTCGAGTAAAGCTCAAAAATAACGTTAGTTAAAAAATTTATATTTATAGTTGCCGCGATTGTGTTTAAAGTTTTAACGGATCTAGATGAAATTTGTTACACATATTCTTTGGATAATAACCTTGAATGAGTTCGAAGATGAGCGAAATCTATCAATAAGTTTAGAAATGGCAGCTCTTCAAAATTTTAAATATAGTGAAAATCACATTTTCGGTGACTTTATTGAAGTATAACTTTTGAATAAAAAGAGATGGCTAATTTTTGATAAATTTATGTGAAAGCTCATGAAATTACCTTCAATTTGACGTATATAACATCGACATTTTGGCCATTTTTAGTTATTTTATCAAAGTTAAGAGTTCTATTGAACCATTTTCAGGTAATGTGTAGTACAACCGACTTATGAATCTTATTCTGTCGAGAATTCTCAACAGATCTTGATGAAATTTAGTATATAGATTCCTAGGACAATTAGCTTGCATGAGCCCAAAAATCAGCGAAATACTTCGATTAGTTCAGAAATAGTAGATCTTCAAAATGATCAAAATAGTAAAAATTACGTTTTTGACGACTTCATTTATGCATAACTTTTAATAGCAAAAAAATGGCTGATTTTTGATAAATTCATGTGAAAACTTATGAAATTCCTTCTAATTTGACATAACATTATTACATTATAATTATTAGTTATTTTGTCGAAGTTAAAAGTTCAATTGTACCATTTTCAGGCAATGTGTAACACAACCTACTTATGTATGTTAAAATAAATGTCATTCCATATTAAACGAAAGTTATTGAGACAAGATGATAATTCATTCTAAGAAATCTACCTTCCATTTCGGGTGTAGCCGAATGTCGTCTTTTTTTTTAAATCTTTAAGATCAATGTAAAATTTATTTGTATTTTAAAAAATCAATCATTAAACTAATTTTCTCAATTAATCAGCAGCTCAACGCGGCAATTTACTAGACCATTCTGAGGAACACGTGCTCACCACAAACAGAACCCAGTATAAATGAATAAACGTATAACTAAGATAGGAGTTGAGCGGCACAAGTTTGGTAATTATTTAGCTAAATTGCACAGCATGTGCCAGTTTCCTCGAATTCTCTCAGCTCAACAACAAAAAATAATAATTATTTTGCATTAGACTAATGGCGGTTATTAATTATCTTTATTACTTGTTTTAAACAATTGTTAACTGCTTTTAACTCATAACTTTCCTCCGGAATTCCTAGATAGGGCGCCATTTAAATTTATTAGTCAATTAAGTCTCTGTAATATACGATTACAAATTTAATTTTTGTATAAATTATTTTTAAAAAAATATTCGATAGATTTTCATGCTGTATATTTAACTAGATACTATCAAAATAATTAAAGCATATACTGCTCAAATAATTAAGACACAAGACCACGGGCAGTAAATTTATCTAAGACTGCGGTTAAGACAGTTCTCAGCTGTTCTTGAATTAGTATCAGTATCAAAAGCTCAGACTAGACTACATAACAAGCTAATCTTGACCAAGCTCGGAGTGTTTGCCGGCGAAGCATAACTCAGGTCTGGTCAAAACCATCCATTAGCCATGCCATGATTGATGAGGGTCAGATCACCCACGAGACTAAACATACCAAATAATAAAATGAAACTGTACTAAACTTAATGAATAATTAATTGTTAATAATTGTAATTAATAATCAAGGGTGGACAAGATTAAAGAGGTTTAGGGTGAGGACTATCATTTTGTGATTATCAATTACTGCTTGTGATCTGAGGCCATTAAGGACCTAAACAAAGGCTGACCAAGCAACTGTCCCGTTACAACTGCAGTGTACATAATTATCTTCCGTGAAAGTGAGAGTGAGCAAACTATTTACTGGTCTGCCATGCGTTACACAAACTCTACGGGGAGGGCCATGTCAGCAATGCTCATTCAGTGCTATCGGATGCCAACCACCAGCCAGTATAGATAGCCCTTTCTGCCCTTCCTCAGGCTACTGATAACTTTGGGCTCCGTGACAGCCTTTGTTTTTGTTGTGTTTAGTTCTCATATTTATTTTTGTTATAAAAAATTTAATTTTTTATTATATAATTCATTAATTTGAAACTTAAAAAAAAAACAAGATTAATTATTAGCTATTCTTGAAAAAATTCTCTGATAATTTATTAATTATAATTCATATAATAAATAAATTTTAATAATTAAAAAAATTGTTTTGCTAAAAAATTTTAAAGATTATCTAATAAAAGTTAATTTTTTAGTAACATTAAAGTAATTTATTAAACCGTATTGCTGGGAGAGTCAAACGGGATTGCTGAATAATTAATTTATTTTATAGTAATGGATAACTAATAAATTAATGTAGTAAAAAAATTACACTGAAAAATTTTTTTTTCTAATTTTTAGACATTTTTTTTTTTAATTGTTATTTTCGTATATTTATTTATTATTTTTTTTTAAATTGTCAATCTTCTGATTATAATTTTATTTAATGACGTTAACAGTCACTTGATAATTTTTTAATTTTATTTATGAAAATCAAGTTAGCCGACATTACAAAATTTTTAGAAATTTTTTTAATGAAAAAATTTCTATTAAACAATTAAAAAAAAAAATTTCACATATAAAAAACTCGAAAAACTATAAGTGCAATTTTTTATAAATATCTTTTTAGTTGTAATTTGATTAATAAAAATATATCAAAAATTTTTAGACGTCTGCTAACTTTAGTGTCATTTTTATTTAACAAATAAATTTTTTCTGAAAAATTGTTTTTAAAAAATTGCATTTATAATTTTTTTAAATTTCTACATGTCAATTTTTTTTTTCATTTTTTTTTATCGTTAAAAAAATTCTAAAAATTATTAAATATCTGCTAAATTAATTTTCAATTATATTTATTAGTGATAAATAATATGGAACCATGCTTTTATTTAAATTATGATAATTATAAAAATTTTTTATGGACCTTTTTTATGCCAATTAATTAAATTTTTTTATTCAATCAAAATTAAATTAATCATTTCAAATTTATCAATTAATAAATATCATTTTTGAAATTATTATTTATAAATATTGTTAATAAATATTGATTCAAGACTTTTCTTTTCAGTTTAATAATTAATTGTTCCTTTTTATTGTCAAAAAAAAAAAAAAAAAATAATTATTTGACCCGGAGCGTAAAAGTTTTGCCAAAGATGATTGATCTGGTCGGAGGTTATAACGAATTACCCCGTAAAAAGCTGACGGTGACAAACCCTCTACCCTGTGACCCTTCGGTACGCGGGAGAATGTGTATTTAGTTGATTTTACCGTAGCCGGGAGCGTCAAAACCAACGATATACCATACGTGGCTCAGATGTTTAATTAATTTAACGTCCCGCGTAATGAAACGCAAAAACATAATACGGGCGCACTGCCGGCGTAAACTCTAAGTGAAGGACGGTTGGATTAAAAAAAGCTTCCGTCATATAAAATATATACATATATAACCTCGGACTTTTGTTTTCCCGATCCCGACGTATTGTATTATAAATTTATTTATTTTTAAATTTATAATTTCATCCTATCATACTTGCCTGGCTCGGTTTTGTTCGTACCGCCCCGGAACTAAATTCTTTATTTCTCTAAATCTTTTTCTCCATCCTATCCGTTTTGATTTAACTCGCGGATTACTCGCTCGAGAGTTTTATTTAAGCTCAGGCAAATATATAAATAAATGAAATCTCTCGAGGATAAATGAACCGTTAAAAACGTAAACTCTGTTAATTTTCAATATTTTCCTTTATGTCGAGTTGAAACAAATTTTTTATCCCCGGTCTCTCGCATGGTATCTTCCGACTCCGGGCTATGTCAAACGGGCAATTGAGTTAGCATCAGCCACCAATTTCCCCCAATCTTCCAGCTCTTCTACTCACGTCTGTTTGAATTTTTAATTCCTCGTACGAGTGGAGAGCAGGCAAAAGAAAAGAAGAGTCTAAAAACAATCGAGTATAGAAAGTAAAATAAAATTTTTGTGATATTTGTTTTAATAAATATATTATGGATAGTTTCCTCAAAAATGTTATTAATTTTTAAAAATTAATTTTAAGATAACAAAAGTATTTCTACGTATTATTTTTTTATAGACATTCTTTACACTAGGAGGGTACTTGGATCTCCTTAAATATTTACAGTTTTTAATGTAATTTTTAATAAAAAAAAAAATATAAGTTTACAGAATTTATAAAAATTATAATGAAAATTAAGTTAGCCGACATTTAAACATATTTAGAATTTTTTTTTATTGAAAAAATTATTACAAAAAAATTAAAAAAAAAATGTCACTTGTAAAAAACTTCAAAAACAATAAGTGAAATTTTTTAAAAATATTTTTTCGTTTTAATTTAATTATTAAAAAAAAATCAAATAATTAAAAACGTCGGCTAACTTTAGTATCATAAATTATTATCTAAAACTTTAATTTTCCCATAATATTAGTCATAAATAATTTTTCCATTAAAAATAGTGATGAAAATTTCCGATAGGTGGCATATGATCACTAAATCTTCTCCCTAGTGGAGAGTTAAATCTCAGGAATTAAATAATAAATTAAAAATAATTAAAACATTTTTAAAATAACAAAAAAAAATTAAATTAAGTATCTTTTTATAAAATAAATTAAAAAAATCCTTAATTATACTTAGAGATCAAAATAAAAGATAATATTAAAGTGAAGATTCCTTTTTTTTTCTACTTTTTTTGTCTCCGCTCTTCCACCTTCTCTTCTTAAAATTTTTTACTCGATTTTAGTTATTTATATTTGTTGTTTAAGCCCCAAGACTGAAATCCGGTGGGTGGCATCCGGGATTTTTCTCCAACAACCGGAAATTAATCGGCCGAGCGATAAACGCGGAGATATAAAATGACATTTCGGATTCACCTCGTTACCGAGCTCTCCGGTGCGTAACTAAACAAACAGCCGAAACCGACGAGCGACGAGCAACCACGATTAGTTATTTGAAAAGCCCACAGTCCAGAGTGGCGCCCACCTTGCTGCAGAATAGCTTGTTGGTATTATATTACAGGCCATAGTATGTAACCTATATCAGTATTATCTAATACAAGAAATAATTCGCTCTGTCGCTCTTTCTCATTGAAATCTGGCTCTGTTCTGTCAAATGAAATCGATTATGCCTTTCGTCATTTGAATCACCGGATTGCAAGGTATAAATCAACATTAACATTAAACACAACCGCGATTATATTTCCATCCTTAACGATCGTTTTACAAATACCACCAGAATGGTAAGCGATGTACCGTGCAGCTCGGCCGGACGGTGTAGCTTTAAAATACCCCATTGCGCACTCACGTAATGTGAAATCGCTCCAGCCGCTTTATTAGTTTGTCCAGCACAACCGATAAATCAAACCGATCAATTTTGGTGGCCTTCCTCTTCGCTGGAATAATATCACAGATTATAAATTTGTGATTTTGAATTTTAGGGCCATTCATTTGGATCTATTAAATTTTTGGATTTTCTAATCTTTTTTTTTTTTAAACATGCCATAAAATTTTTTTCCGTGTGGCTAGATATGATTTCACATTTTTATGCATGATTTTTTGACTCAAGTTAGTATTGAAAATTTCCGACAGGTGGCGCATTATCGTTGAATTCTCTCCTTATAAGAGAGTTGAGTTTCGGAAGTTAAATTAAGAAATGAAAATTTAAGCAAATATTGAATCTATGTTGAATTAATAAAACATTAATTTATGTACAAATTAAAAAAAGGCGTGCACTTTGGGATTTTCCAAACTTTTTTAAAAAAAACCTCTTTAGTAATTTTTTTAACTTCTTCGATTGAAAATTTTCTTAAATTCACGGAAGTTTTGTAATTTGTGCATCACAAAGTGCCTGATCGTGACCACCGATCCAGATCCAATATTCGAAGTTGAGTGAAGATGGGTGCTCTAATTAGGGATGAGGGTAGAGTCTAACCCTCGGGTCAGCTAAGCGGTGCGTTGGCCGAGTGGTTGTACTTGTGCGTCCCTATCTGCTGGTAGTTTGTAGACTGTAGACTGTACTCTTGTAGTCGTAATCGAGCTCATACCAGCTATAACTGTCTACGTTGTCTAACTGTACAATCCAGCCTTGGTTCTAGATCGCAGAAGCCTAACCACTGTGCCACTGACGGCTCGCTAATTGCTCGAGCAGCCCCGTTACACCCTTCAAATCCAAATGCATCCCTTCATCCCTTGGTGATCTCGATTTCCTCCCTTCTGTCTATAACTCCACGGCCATCTACATCTGACGGCTCTGTATTATGTTATACCACCTATTTGTCACCTATCAACGCTATTTCTGTCCCAAAAGTTAATTATTTACATCAAAACATATGAATTCATTGATTTGTAATTCATTTTTTTAAACATGAAAAAATGTGTAATTTTATCAAATTAATGGAAATTTTTTTCCACATGATAAATTTACATTTTATCAATTGTAAAGTTTTCAAATTTTTTCCATGTAAATTTAATATTTTTACCCTATAATAAATTTACATATTATCCGATATAATATTTACAAATTTTTAAATGCTCAGTTTACATTTTTTCTCGGTAAATTTACATTTTTTCTGTAAAATTTAATATTTTTCCACCTACAAATTTACATTTCATCCAATGTAAAATTTACATATTATCCGATATAATATTTACAAATTTTTCAATGCTAAGTTTACAATTTTTTCCGGATAAATTTACATTTTTTCTGTAAAATTTAATATTTTTCCACCTACAAATTTTCATTTTATCCAATGTAAAATTTACATTTTTTTTTCCTTGTAAATTTACATTATTTTTTTTTATGAATTTAATATTTTGTCCATATACTAAATTAACATTTCATCCAATGTAAAATTTACAATTTTTTCAATACTAAGTTTACATTTTTTCCTGTTAAATTTAACAATTTTTCCATGTAAATTTATCTAAAATTTCTAAAAACAAAAAATTATAATTTCCAGCTTTACAATAACTTTTTTTATAACATAAAAATAAAATTCCAAAAAATAACTCCTCCAATCATCTCTTAGCAGCAAAACAATCTTAAATTCCCCATCTTCTCTTAAAAATTACCCGCCTTTGCATCCTTAAACTTCTAAAATTACAAATTATCAAGCTCCAATCTAAAAAAAAATCACATTAAAAAAAACTCCCCATCATACCTGTAAAATAGCTAAAATAGTAACGGGATATCGACAGGCTCTCGAGGGGGGGGGGTGTAACACAATCTATGAAGGATAATTAGCGATGGAGGTGGATGGAGCTACAGACACTGAGCAGTGCAAGGGAGGAAACGACCAGAGAATAGGATGCGGGATGAATGCAATTATAATTTTAATTTCAAAGGTATTTAATAAAGGGAACGGATGCATCGTGTGTAGGCTTCACATATCCCCAGCATCGAGTATCCAGCAGCAACAGCGCTCTTGCATCCGTCGCGCTTGAGCCCTCTCGTTGCAACCGAGTGTTATATCCAAACCCTAAGCGGACTAATTAGTAATTACGGCTTGACAGCCGACCATTTGAGTTGGCTTTGACTCGCGAACGAATAGACTCCCTCCAACACTCTGGCGCAATGGATTACTCCAGTTTGTACTCATTTTCATCGTCATTATCATTGCCCCGCATGATGACGGTGTTCCTCTCGATATGACATTCATATGAATTATTACTATTATTATTTATTTAATAAAATGCTGGCTGGTGGCTGGTGCTGCTGCATCTGAGTAGTCTTTGTTTTAATTGCATTCATCGGCATATCCACGTTCCAGCATCCACGCTCTTGTTATTGTGCCGTTATGTGTTATAAACATTATCGCAAATTTTACCGATCCAATTGACTGACATTCGAGTGTAATGCTGATGCATAATACGCAACATATATCGGTACATATATGTATAATAATAGCCCAGTTGCAATCGATATAATAACACCGAGTTTACCCAGCTTCATCTCTTTGCCCGTCAATAATTAAATTAACCAGTCCAACAAGCTTTTTTAACATTTTTAAATCCACTTATTCGCTTTATCTCTTTACAAACACATTTATGCTGGCTATTGTATCGAGTATATTCTATAAATATATGTGTGTTATACTTTTAGAATCTATATATTATATTATATACTATCTCTGGCTTCTGTTTATTTATTTTATCAATACGTTTATTCATATTTCACCCGATTTATTACCGAGCTGTTTTATCTGCGTCAGATTTAATTACATTTACCTGGAAATAAAAATGGATAATGTTTTTTTAGTGTTTTAGTTTGAAGATAAAAATGTTGATTTTATTTTATTTAATATTTAAATTGTAAAAAAAAGTAATTTTTCGTCGATTTTTATTTAATGTTATGAAAATGAAGTTAGCTGACATTTCAAAATTTTTAGAAATTTAGACGTCTGCTAACTTCAGTGTCATTTAATATTTTTTAACACTAATATAAATAAATATTATAAAAATTTAATTATTTTTTTAATGACAAAAATGAAAAAAATGTAGAAAAGAAATAGATGTTCACTTTAATTTTGATCTCTAGGTATAATTAAGAACTTTTTTTATAGAAAAAAAAAATATTTAATATAATTTTTTTTTGTTATTTTAGAAATGCAGACGTCAATTTACATGTAAATTAAATCAATTCTGGTTTAATAATTGGTAAATCTTATTATTAATAACAAGTAACATATTTAAAAGAGTCAAAAAAATTATTTTTAATTTATAATTTAATTCCTTAGATTTAACTCTCCGCTAGGGAGAAGATTTAGCGATCATACGCCATCTGTCGGAAATTTCCATTACTATTTTTAGTGAAAGGGTTATAGGACTTTCTCAATTGATATGAGCGTTCAATTCACTGTCGTTAAATTATTATTTATAAAAAACTAATATATGACTGTGTATTTTCTTGTAGATCTATCTATACATTTTATTATAGTATTTTTTTCCTCACCTTAGCATTATGGCGCCACTAAACCATAGCAGTTTTCTGTTTTTTATTATTTCGCTTTTTATATTTTATTTTAATTAATTTTATTGTAAAAAATTAGATTATCAGGCGTGCACTTTTGGATTTTCCAAATTTTTTTTAAAAATATTATCCAAAAAAATTTCAAAGAAAATATTAGTTAAACACCTTGAGCTATGATTGATACGAGACCGCGTGGTTTTGAGTAACTCTGGATCCAGGATGTTTTTCGGTGTAGGGTGACGAAGTTGAGGGCTCGTAGGGTGAGTGGGAATGAGTGAAACGTAAATGAGAGGGGTGTTGCGGAGGCTAGATGCTTGATGAGAGAATGGGAAAATTTAATTAACGTAAATGCTGGGCGCCACGGCCGGTGCTATTGCTACTACACCGTGTGTGCTGTGTGCTGTGTGGCGATCGGTCATATGCACCCCTTGCGTTTTGGGGTTGTTTCTCGCTCCCGCTCATCCCAGCTAAACGCTCGCCGAAATAGAGGGTTATTAAACACTCGGCCGTCCAACGTACATGCATGGACACAGACAGACACATCCGTGGGTCATAAGTGCTCAGATCAAGGGGTTACTTTGATTTCTGGAATGATTGATTCGAGAGTTTTTATTTTTTTTTAAGTTTGTTTTTCTGAAAATTACTTGAATGAAATTTTAATACAAAATTACATCAGTCGGTATTTAATTTGAATGCTTGGCAAATAGCTCGGCGGGCATTAGTGAACGCTGAAAAATTTCGGTGGAACAAAAAAAAAGGGGGAATTGAATTTTCACGGATGGAATGTCCAGCTTGTAGTTAAGCTTTCAACATGCCCGCATCAAAGGCTCACTGGAAATCAGCATGCTGCTACAACTAACCGTGAGGAGAGACGGAGTTGGTATCCAGTGGAACCTCTACTTCTGCTCGGGGGGGGGGGGGGGGGGGTGTCACGTGTGTGAGAGAGATTAACCGAGTAAGCGAATTTGCCTCCCTTTATTCTCTAATTGGTAGCGCATTGGCGCGAAGACACTCCGTCAATGCGCTACTACTCAACAAAATCCTAGAGAAACAAAAGTTTAATAGAGTAAGAATTTTATTTTTTTAAATTTGCATTGACTTCCTTCAATTTATTGATTAAAAAATTTTTTTTTATATTTTTAATAATAAAAAAACAGTGAAATTTTAATCTGAGTAAAATTAATGAGCCATTTAATTTTTTTTTTCATTTAAATAATATTCAACGATCCATCGGAGTTTATTTTCCCTCGAGAAATTCTTTGACATGAGTGAAGACTAGTTGAGCGCCCGGAAGGCCGACATATTGACATTCTATCTTCGTTGATTCAATATATAAATCTCAAATATACAGACGCGTATAAATGTTGTATAAAAAATTTAGACAGTAATTTTTTGTATAAAAAAATTGAAGGTCTTTCATAGAATCTATATTCGGTGGACTTTGATCCTTAATAAAATTTTTACAAGCGATTACGTTGGCCAGAGGTTCGTGATGTCTCCACTTTATCGGATCCTTTCCTTTGCTCGTATAATGTAATATATATCTTTATACTTGTATTTTTTGTTTTGTTCTTTCTTTTTTCCTGTTTCTTGAGTCCTGGGGGCTAACAAAGTTCCCCTGGCCACGGCCATGAGGATAAGATATTGTTCTTGTTTGTAGCTTTAGTTAACTGAGTTCCGGGCGCCTTCAGTTCGGCCCCTAATTAAGTTTAAGGGATTATAGAATTGTTTCGCAAAGTCGATTACGAGATTGCTGTGCCATCAGAGGAAAATCGCTAAAGAATTCCCGGAAATAGAACAATACCACTTCTGGGAGGAATAAAGTATAAATTTATTCCGCGAAATATATTACCAAGAAAACAACTGATTGTGAGTAAATAAAAAGGGTTCGAGGAAAGTTTTACGTAAGAGTAAATAAAGTGTTGGTTTTCAATTGAAAATAAAGTGATTGGTATTAGAGGTTTTTCGGTAAACCTAGGCTTCAAAAATTTTTTGCCCCAAATTTGGACTTCTAGATTAAAGAAATCTTTAATTTCACGAAATTGCTCCTATATTAAAGCTCCGATTCGGAGCTAGCGACTTTTTAGAAATTAACAAGATAACACCTATAACGAGTCCTTTTATTCTACTCCCTATTAAGCTTCTGATTTTACTTATCATTATTATCATTAATTCGTGGATCTGGGAGTTTGTTGGAAGTCGATTTATTTGGAAATTTTTATCTGTCTAATATTGTAGGTTTTGTGTCACAATTTGAAGAAAATTTGGCGTATTTATTGAAATATCAGTCATTGGAAATCATTATTCAAATTTAAAATATTTTAGATCCAAGATTTTAAAAGACAACCGGTTGTTTTGCTTCAACAATTTCTTGCCTTTAATTTTGACTTCTTGGCTCGAGTGATCTTTATCTTCGGTCGATAAAAAAAAATTAAATTACAGAAATTTAATTATTTCTTCTCAAAAAATTTAAAAAAAACTAGTAAATTTCAACATTTGATAAATAGTAGTAATAAAATAATTTTTCAATAATATAATTGATACAGGGCATTAAAAATTTCTACAATCGTATTAATTAAAAATAATCCAATCCCAAATTTTTGAATAAAAATTAATAAAATCCTGGCAAATTCGTCCGCATTGGCACAATTGTAGCGTTTTAAGTTTGCTAAACTTCTTATCAGAATAAACCCGGCAGTAGTGCGTTGTTCCAAGCGACTGGATCCAGTTATAGTAATAGTTCGAGTTACCTCCAGCTCCCTCTACTCCAGCACTTCTCTTCGGAGTATCTAGACACCTTTGTACTTAGGGAAACCGATGTAAGCTCACGCTAGAACAAATTCCGTTCTTACACTCGTTGCTGCAAGACCCTTCCTCCTTCTTCAGCCCTTTCCTTTCCCAAGCGCCCTTCCCGGATGTTATGAAGTTGTGTTGAACTTTTGCAGGCATAGTTTGCGGAACAGCCCCCAGGCGACTACCCGGCTTATGACATGCTAGCAAAACTTTTATTTCAACTTAAACTTTAAAAATTAACGCTCATAAATATGTTATCAATAGCAGTTTGTTTTTTATTTTGATTTTGATTTTGAAGGAGAAGGATGAAAAAAAAAACAAATGTATCATCAATAAATCAGCAATGCTGATGAAAAATATTTGAAATTTGCCAATATAGACAATGCGCTTTGATGTATTGTTACTCTGTTGTTTTGTTGGAGTACTGGTTTCATTTTATTGGACATTTTTTTGTTCCCTTTTTGTTGCTGTGCTTTTATTTTTGAAAATTTACCCGGGGCAAATGAAACACACGCGTTAGAAATTCTCTGCATTACTCACTCACGTTGATGTAAAATCCACACTGTCAACTCGGCTGGTATTGGTATTAGTTCTAGGAATAGTTGTTGAGCAATATAAGTGTATGTGTGTGTGTGTGTGTGTGTGTGGGAATATGTGAGTAGTTACATACAAGAAGGGAAATAGTTAA
This sequence comes from Cotesia congregata, assembly GCA_905319865.3. NCBI lineage: Eukaryota > Metazoa > Arthropoda > Insecta > Hymenoptera > Braconidae > Cotesia > Cotesia congregata. The sequence continues at coordinate 2,677,459 of CAJNRD030001118.1, read as the reverse complement.
CTTACGAGGCAACTTTGAGGGACGTAGTAACAGCATTACAATATTATTAGATTTACCGCAAGCACCTCAGCCCGCAGGCTTTTGCCAGTAGACCGAATTATACCCGCACTCTAAAGTATAAGTATACATAAGTAACCCCAAACTGCTAGTGTAATGTTATACTACACGGTTGAAAAAATACGGGGTAGTTGTGCTACTAGTTTGCTTCGAGCTTGTATTAATACTGTTGCAGTAGGGATTAATTATTGGAGATTTAATGTTATTGGTAGTCATTCAGGGAGTCTAGGGAAAATAAGTCGTATATGGTCAGACGTACTTTTTTTTTGCTATACACAGTAAAAAATTTTGTGTTAAATTTGTAACACTTTTTTGTGTTGATTTAACAGAATAAATGTTAAATTTACACATAAAAGTGTTAAATATTTAACACTGAGTTTTTTGACGCAAAATTTTTTTACTGTGTATGAACATATATGATCAAGTGGTATTATAGAATTTAACCTAATTTCAGAACAATAATTGATCAATTTTTTTTTTATCACTTATATTATTAATAATAAAAAAACTCAAGGTAAATTCTTTTTTAACTTCCCGCTAAGAAAATCTCAGATTTTTTTTTATTAGAAAAAAAATAGGTGTTATTATTTTAAAAATTAATTTAAGATTTTTCTTCAGTTTGATGTATATAATAAATTAATTTAGTGGACGGCGGAGTTCCTTAGATGGTCCACCTTTACAAGCATGAAATGAATAAAATAGAATTAATTTAAAAAAATTTGTTTTGCATCAACCGTACTATTAATTTAATATTTACACCGCTTTCAGTTTTATTATACAATTAATTTTTTTATGTCAATTTTTTATAATTTTAGAGTTAAAAAATTTACAAAAAAAAATTTCTTTTATATTATTAATAGTAAAAAAAACTCTGTAGGGTAAATTAATTTTTTTTTATTAGAAAAAAAAAAATTAGATATTATTTTAAAAATAAATCTAAGATTTTTCTTTAGTTTAATATATATATATATATAAAATAAATTTTAATATTTTAAAAAACTTAACTTAATATTTTTTTACAAGTTTCGCTCTAACAAATTTTATCAATAATAATTTATTTGTTAAAAAATTTCATATAAAAATTAATTTCATTATTATAAAAGTAACTAATTTTATTGAATTAAATGTAGTAATATTAATAATTTATTATTTATAACTTTGTATGATAAAATTTCTCAACAAGACAAAAAATTAAAAACAAAAAATCTTTATCAAAATCCAGTCCAATGTTCCAAAAATCAAATTTTTGGAAAATTATAATTATTATTTATAAACTTAAACTTGAAATAAATTTTCTCAAGTATTTTAAATTTTACACAAAATTTATTTTTCAGTAATTTGATTTGTTGTCTTTATCTGCAAGTAAAATAGAAAAGTGTTAGATAAAAATATATTTCAATGTATGTTCGGCATTGAGCTTTCAAATTACTAATAGAAAACAATGGGAAGAAGAAAGATTGAGGCTTGGTGTAATATTGAGTGTCCTTAAGATAAGGATAGTAACGTAACGGTTGGTGGTTTAGTTACTCCACCCGATGCGCCTGTTCCTTTTGGCTCATACGTTTCCGCTATCTGAGGCTAAACGGCACACCGCGTTTCCACCGAGAATCGTAAGGGGACGCGTGTGCTGCGGTGTACATTGCTCGCTACATAATACTCCAGCACATTACTGTCGAAAAGGGAGATAACGAAAATTTAGAGCGAGGAATTTGAGTAGGAACGGGAGCATGCTGGAAAAATACCGGTTAGGTATTGCTTCTCTTTCTCTGTGTTCCCATTGTCTTGGAACTATTTCCATAGAGAAGCAAATTGATTTTTTGTTATGATGGCTTAATAAATATCAACTCTTACGCTTAAGTAAATTTTACTTGGTTCAAGAATTTTTCGTTTTAATTAAAGACAATTAAAGTCTTTAAAATTATTTTTATCTTACAATTTTTTATTTTATTCGCGGACTTAAAAAGTGACTAAAAAATAAATGCATCTTTAATAAATTTTCAGTATTATTATTATTATTATTATTATTATTTTATCAAATAGTATGACATTAAAAAAAATCAGCAGTACAATTTTTTTTAAATATTAAATATTTATATTAAAATTAAAAAAAAAAAAATTTCTTTTTATAAAAATATTTTCCTACTAGAAATTTATTTTCACTTATATTTTTTCACTGAAGTATTTTATCTCAAAGAATTCAATTACCGAGTCATGAGTGGTCTCACTGAATGTTGATGTTGATGGTAATAGAAGCCATTTAAGAAAATGACAAAACATCTTTATCTTATCTGGTCTTTAGCTGTCACAATATTTATAGAATTTGGTCCCTTTCTTATTTGTCAGTGGGTGCTAGAGAGTTGTGAAAACAAAGACGTAACATTATTTTCCGTATCTCGGTTGTAAAATAACCGATGAACGAGACGATTTACCTCCGAAGAAAGACCGGGCGGGTAATAAATGAGATAAGCTGAAGAATGGAGCCGGAGGTACGTAATGTAATCTAGTAGAGGTGGTGATGCGAGTCACGGGAGCTGGAAAATGGACGCAAGTCCGCGATTCCTTATCCCTCGGGACATTATCAATGTGTTTTCTCCACGAGATCGTGAGGCTTTCCCTTACGTGGCACGCCGAGACTCAGATAAGCTCCAGCTGATCGGACGGAAACTTTCTCTCATGGAAATTACGATTGTTATCCTTTTTTATTTTTTATTAGCAGTCTGTCGGGGAATAACTGCGCCGAATTTTATTACATTTTAATATTATTATTGTAATGTTAATATTAAGTGCAAGAAATTTTATTTTAGAGTCTCTTAATCGGGAATTTATTGAATTTCTATCAGTAAAAGTTTGGTAGTAAAATAAACTTAATAACTAAATTAAATTTTATTCTTGAATTTAAAAATTAGTCCCGTGTTAAAATTAAATTATGAATAAAAATATTTTTTATAAAATAAAATTAATTTTATTTTTATTAACCATGTATACATTTTTTTAAAAAAAATTTGGAATGTATAAACTAAATAAGTGGCTCATTATGAAATATTAACTTGCAAAAATTTAAGAAGAAAGTAAAGTAATTTATGTTAATATTTGAATTTTTTCAAAAGCGTATTGAATAAAAAATTTGAATTGTTGATAAAACTTCGTTATTTTATAATTTAAATCTCTAATAGGGAGAAAATTTAGCGATCATGCGCCATCTGTCGGGGATTTCTAATACTAAATTTAGTTTTATGTATATCAGTAAATTTTAAGCCAGAAAATTTTATTATAATAAAGCTTCTCAGTTTAAAAATTTATATAATGAAATTTTTCGAAAATTAAGCAAGTAAAAATTTATAAAAATTTGTAAAAAAATTTTTTTAACATAAAATTTGAATCCAAAAAAAAAAAATAGACCCGGAGAAAATTTTTAAGTTATTAAAAATGCATAGTATTTTATTGGAATATTTAAAAAATAAAAATAATTATCTAATATTTTTGCAACCGAATTGTATACATGAATTAAAGTTTTTACACCTAATGATAATAATATTTTTTTTTTGTAATAAAAAATGGAGTGATTATTCTGGAGATACTTGTTTTTCAGGAAAATTATAAGTGTCATACAATTATTATTATTATTATTATTATTATTTTAAAAATTTTTTCCGATTATCATAAAATTTATTGAAGTTGTTTCTTGCAAAAATGACTTACTTTTCTCTTGAATAATTTCCTACACAAAAATTGTCAATAATTTTTTAAAAAATGTCTAATAATAATAATAATTTTAAAAATTTATTTTTTCTAAAGACTGATTTTATAATACTTTATATTCTTAGTTATATTAGCTGCCCAGTCTAATACAACAATTTTTTTCTTTTAATTTTTCATAATATTGTTAGCTTGTGTTTCCCTTTAGACATAAACAAATTACCCTCAATACATATTTAAATTTGTCATTAAAAATAAATTTAACTGAATAATAATAATAATAATAAGACTAAACAAATTTGATTGACTAATTAATTAGCACACAATCCCTTTGAGCTGATAGAACCGACTAAACATAATAACTAATGAATCGAGTTTCGAACCGATAGAGTTTAACTGTTAACGATTACGTCAACTGGAGACGGAGAAATGGGAGCAAAGCCCGTGCCTAAATTATTTGACGATGTAAACAAGCAAGTATAGGTCGGGCGAGCTTGCAAACATTTAGACACGTACTTCGTCCATACATTAATACATTTATACGTTTATCCATAGGTGGCTGCACCCCGGCAATAGAAAGAGGAGCAAGGGGGTGAGGAACGAGGGGGGTCACCGATAAATGGGGGTTGACGGGGGGAAGGGGTGGGTAATTAATAGCAAACCCGTATAAATCAGAGACAGACTGGATGTTACGTTTGGATACGTAGCAACGAACCGGAATTATGCCCAGAGGGCTGGTTACCACCTTCATACTCCGAACCTGCTGGTAGTGGTGTCGAGTGTCGAGTGTGTGGAGAATCCGATGTCAGTGTGAGTAGACCAGCTCCAGCTCCCTTCTATTTCTCCAGTAGCATCCAGAACATACACTGTGTCATGTACTGTGTATATTCGAGCCCCCGACCGACAACTATTGCCTGCACTCGCTAATTTTTCAAACGCGCGGCTATAATGGTCCCGGCTAATTACTGATTTTTATCTACATGCCCTCGTACTATGCAAAGCACCAGCAGTAGCAGTGGCAGTAGCAGAGCCCAAACTGAGCAGAGAGCAGAGTTACATTTAGCAACAACTAACCTGACACACTAGAAATACTGAATACAGAACTGCACAGAGATGTGTATGGAGCTTTGGCAATTATTAACAACCAGCCTGGACAGACTCACCCCGCTGCTGCCCACCGACAGTCTTTATACCACTTTACAACACACAAAACCAGAGATTTGTAAACTAACAAATTATTCGACAATACCGTTTTATTCTCTACCTGTTCGGGTGGTTTTATTTATCTGATTGGACAACAGTCTGTGGGTTTCTCTCCTGCCCTCAAATTAACCTACGGCTCTTTTATCACAATATTAGTATTGTAGTGTTATTTTTATTTAATTTTTTTTTATGTGGAATTTATGTTTAAAATTGGAAAAAATTCGAAAATTTTTAAAATTCACACACTCGAAAATATGTAAGAAGTTATAAAATATTGGAGAAATTATTTTAGTGATTTGGAAAGTAGACCGGTCTTAGTAAAATTTGAATCTTCTTAGAGAGTATTCTTGAAAATACTCCACACTGATAGAAGGATTTGTTTATAGATAAAAATATTTAATAATATTTAACAACTCATTTATTAGAGACCACTTTTTAGTATTAAACAAATATTTCTTAGTATTTAAAATGATTTGTTTGTATTTAATAAATTTGATATTCATTTATTAAATATTAATAAATTTTTTTAAATACTACGAACTATTTATTAAGGACTAAAAAGAGATCTCTAATAAATGATTTGTTAAATATTATCAAATATTTCTAACGATAAAAAAATCCTTCTATCAGTGCATTTTAATTACAAAATTATAAGATTATTACAAAATTATTTTGTACTAATTTACTTGAAATTTGGTATAAACTTTCTCAAAATGCCTCTCTACAGCTCCTACCACAAGAAAATTAAAAATTTTATTTTTAACGTTTATTGAAAATTAAAAAAAAAATTAATAAGTAATACTTGCATTTAATTAGTTATTTTTATTAAACGGGTAAAAATTATTTATAAAGAAAATGATGTGACTGGTTTATTATTGTGTTATATATAAAATTTAATAAATAAATTTATTATTAATTGAGTTGAACAAAATATTTTTTAATTATTAAGTTCGAAGAAGTAGTAATTTTAGATTATAAAAATAGATATTTACATAAATAAAATTTTTCCACGTGATTCAGATAATTTTTTTCTAGAAATTAATTTTGCTTCCTCAACAATTCTGATAAAGCAAAAAAAGATGTATTAATTCTAACACGTACACTACGAATTTTATCACTTTCAAATTCGACGCTTCTACGAATTACTAAATGTTACCTGGCACAGCTTGGTACCCAATAAACGCAAAATTTTCATACTTCACTTTATTACAAGGTCATTTTACTAAAAATATTAACAATGTACACTAGAACAAAGGAATATTTTCTTAAATTATTCCCCGGCACGTATTCATTATTTGCGTAATAAAAATTATTTTTCAAAGAATACAAAATAGAACTTTGAAATAGCGATACCGAACTATATAAAAACGGTGACTAAACTTCAGCAGTCAGTACACAAATTTCGTGCCAATTCACGCTACAGTTTTCCTCAAAATATTCAAATCTGTTTAAGCTGAATAAATTACCGCTGCTGCGTTAAACTCAAGCATTATGGCTGGAACAACATTCATGGTAATTAAAAAAAAATTCCTTCTCAATTTCATCAATAAAAATATCCAACGCATTATATTTTTTCAACAAATTGTTACAGATCACGTTTATTCCTCACAATCATCGTCGGTATCAACAGTAAAACCTTTCCCTATAAGGACTACCAAGTAACTCAAGAAACGTCATACGAAGGCGATGTTAAAAACTTTACTCAGGCTCTCAACAAAACAGTGGGTAAAGTCACAACCATCGACCGGACTGTTGAGCTCACAAATAATATGACCAACCGAAAAATATCTACAGATCATTCCATTACAACCACAAACGACAGCGTCGTTACATTTGATCGTACTTTGGAACAATTTGATACTGATAGTAATCTCGCTCTGCATGATCATTTCTTCAATACTTCAAATGGTGACACAGTAACTACTGGCAGGAATTGCACAAAATGGAGTAGTGACGATAAAAATATCGAATATGTAGAAGATACTGATGGGAAAAACCGTGATCGGACCATTCACTTTACCACCGAACGTTTAAGAGAAAAAGGCAATATTAATATTAATCGCGCTTGTTTAGTTCACAAAAAAAACGGCTTGAAAGAAATTTATGCCAATACTACCGTGTACAGGGATGGGAAACTAGGCTCAGTTGATAATTCGGTTGCATTTATCAACAATAGTGAGTATGTTGTTGATTACAGTATAACAAATTTTTTTCCCGATCGAAGTGATATTGAACATCACGTAGCAACTTTTCACGTCAGTAAGCTTACAACACTTGATACAAATATTATAAACATCTATGTATCGACAAATTACACATCAAATTCTAGTTTTATTGTGATACTAGATGATGAAGGTGGGAAAAATGTAACCTACATCAATAAAGAAGTTTATCCCGATGGCAAAGAGGTTTTCCAATCAAGAAATGCTAAACTTGACGTTAGTAATAAATGTTATTCTGATGATGATACTTGTGAATCAAAAGATATAATAGATTATATGCGAGTTAACGGTAATTATTTTATTAACAAAGCCATCGATCGGTTTAACGAATTAGGAACGATCGAAGAAAAAGCAAAGAAGGAATCTCAGGATCTTATGGATAAAAAATATAAATGTTCTAAATAATAATTCTTTTTTTTTTTGCACTTAACCTTCTGTTCTTCTCGTTTTTATTGAGGAAATTTACGCGTAATATTTCAAATTAAAGTCATAATACGGCAAGTTTCTGAATAATCACAACAAAATTTGGACTTTTTTTCGCTCATGTATATTTTTTATGGATAAATTCTACTTGCAATATTTTTTACTCAATATTTGAATGTTTTTTTTTATCCAATGATGTAAATTTTGATTAAAGTAAAAAAAGCTTCACATACAAAATGTAGTATTTTTTTTATAGATAATTTAAATTTTAATAAAATTATATTTTGTGCTTTTAAAATAATTTTGGCAAAACTGTCAAATTAAACAGAATTTTTTATCACGTGTAACAAAAGGTTATTTTAAGATACATCATGTAATAAATAGTAGTTTTATAGTCTAGTAGTATTTAAAAAAAAATTATTACTCAACTAAACTTACTGAATGTTTAAATAAAATAAAAAAAACAAGTTAATCTATCGATTTAATTATACCATTAATTTACTCTTTTTAAATTTTGATACCACACACAGTACAAGTTCTATCCAAACACAAGCTACTACTGTACCTATTAAATTCTTTCCTTCTTTCCCATCTCTGTCACAGCTCCATCACCAAACACTCGTTTCCCCTTTTCACATCAGAGAGGCTACACCGAAACATATATAACCATATGCCGAGTGGTTGCGTTCCGCGGGATGTTTCGCATTTGTAATTTATTTGCCAAACAACTAAATATTTGTTTTTACCCATTATCAATTTAACATTCCGTCGGTTTAGTTTGTTTCCTCCTGACATTGACATTCGCTGTTGTTGGTCTACTACAAGGTTTAATTCAATAATCTCTTCTGTAGAGTTGCGATATAATAAAGAAAATTTTTACTCTGGCTTATCTATTATAGATATGATTGAATAAGACAGTGAGAAAAATATTCTCAAACTTAAAAAATTTGTTGGAGACTAATTTAATATAAGTATTTTATTTTTTATTTAATTTTTTTGTAGATAAATTAATAAAAAAAAAAAAAAAATTTTCTTGTTCCAAAATAACTTTTGTTTTTCTGAAAATTTTCTTTAAATTTTTCTTAACATTAAATGTTATTCTTATTGTTAAATTAAAAAAAAATTAATAATAATAATAATAATAATAATAATAATAATGGAAAATAATTTGATATTTTATAAATTATAAACACTAAAATTTGAAAATTTAAATGACAAAGAATTTTCTTTAACTAAAGACATGTAGCCGAATTCCTTAATCATGTTATATCATCAGGAATCACATCCACATCAGTCTCCATAAACTCTTGATCTGCATTGCTGAAATTCTGACAGACTACACGAGACGCAAGTAGTAGGAGTATAACGTGTGCCAGACATGGTTAGCTGGTGGCATGCGGCCGCAAGCTCTCAGCCTCATTGCAGCCATGCCCAAGCTTCGGCTGTCGAGGCCTATTTGCCACCCACACCCCTCGCTCGTCACCCGTCAGCCCATTGCCAGTATAACCTCTCATATCTTCGCCCCGTCGCCACCCCGGCCCTGTCTCGTCTCTGCCCATCATTCGATGCAACTTCAACGTTATCGACGAGGCGGCTGCGGGGGAGGAGGAGAGACATTCAAGACATAACACACGAGATATGTATCATTAACTTGGAATATATACCATAACTTAGTGAACGTTATCGTCAAATCGCTTATACGACTGACTTATGCTCAACAATTTCTTTTATTTATAATTAATTAATTTTAATAAAAATTTTTTACTTCAGAAAATAAAACAATAATTAAATATGTAAAAATTATATAAATTTATAACAACAAAAAATATCTGCTACAATTATAAGCAAAATTGTAAACGTATAATACATTTAATTACAATAATGCAATTGCAAATTTAAATATGTCAATAAATATCTATATAAAAGTGAAAGTATTTATAATTAATTGATTTTAATTCATCTTATTAATTTTTATTTTTTTTATTCAAAAATTCTTTGATGATTTTTTTATTATTCTGCTATTAAAATAAAATAAAAATTTATTTCTATATTATTTAGTTCATTAAAAAAATTTACTAAAATTTAATGAGCCATTAATTAAACCCGGCAAAACATCAGAAGTAAAAAATTTCTCCTGAAAGTAAACAAGTACCCACCGACAAAAAATAACTGTTATAAAACAAACGAGTGTTTTCCCTTCAATAGGGCAAAGAGAAGTATAATCGTTCGAGTTCGAGCCCTAGAGTGTTTAACCTCCACACTCACCCGCCGCGAGTCGCCCCAGCTATTTATTGCCTCTACTCGGGCAGTTCACATCCTAAATATGTTGCCTCGCTAATTTTTCACCCGTCCTGTTTGAATAACTCAAAATAGTCATACTCTACTTTATTTATCACTCTATCAAAGTATAAAATTTTATCTTCAATAGTTATTACAATTAAAAAAAAATTTTTTTATCGATCTCTTACATCATTTATTTATTTATTAATGAATTAATTTTTTTTTTAACAGAAAATTTGGCAGCTAAATTTCAAAACACAGTAACAATTTTAATATGTTTGTAAATTTCTCTTGTTAAAAAAAAGTTAGCGTGCCTAATTAATAAAAAATTTTATTTATTAATAGAAAATACTTGAAAAAAGCTTAATTTTTTTTCAGTAACAATAATTAAAAAAAAATTTTTCTTTCGTCCTTTATTTATTTTTTTTTTTTTATATAAAATTATTGACATCGAATAAAAATTTTTAGAAAATATTTTTCACTCATTAAAAATATTTTAAACGCAAAAAAAAAATTTAAATAATTTTTTCTCGGCTAATAAGTTTGTGATAATTTTTTTTAATACCTACTTTAACTAAAAAAAAACCATTTGTTGCAAAAATATGAATGTTGTTGATTAAAAAAATGTTTCCGATGCGAAAAGACAGAAAGCTCTTGAACAGTGATCAGCGTAACCGCGACCCTCAGTCCTTGAAAAGGGCGAGTGAGAGTGAGAAAGCTTAAAGCTTGAAGATAGGAAGTTCAAGTTGGAAGAAAGTAAGGGTGGGAGCAAGTATCCGTAGTGACTTAGGGGCTTTGAGCTTTTGAAGATAAAAGAAAGACCAACTGTTGAATATCGCTTGGCAATAATTCTCCGTCGATTATCTTTTGACTCTCTAATTTTTTAATTAATAATTTATGTCATTTTTTAATAAAAAAAAAAAAATAATAATAATAAGTCACAAATAATCCTAATAATAAATAATAATAATAAGATTAATTACTCACTAATTTTTCGACGTACTGCGAGCTTTCACCGTTTAATAATTCACCACAAAAAGCTTGCGTAAAAAAATGAACTTTGTTTTTAAACTTTCAAGCTTTTGAAAAGCTCCCGAGCGTGACGCACGTGCGACCGGGCCGCGATGCACGTGGTGTTTGTTCGCAGAAGTACGTTGCTCTAGGTTTCGGTGTTCAGAATTTGCGAAGCTCGCGCACAAGCGCGGATTGGCCAGTGGGCGTTTTATGCGCAAGCTCGGAGGCGTTTCTGGAGCTTTCGGGGCGGCGTTGAGACCAAGGTGGTAATAGGTGACGACCCGACCTGGGGATGGTACCGTCTTCGAGGTTGGTCCGTTCGGGACGACGAAAGCTCAAGCTCAACGCCTTACGGAGCTTCTCAACCCGTTCCTCCTCCTACGCGCAGTCTTTTCTCGGTTTTGTTTCACTCTTTAGCGCGTCGATTGTTTAAGATTAATTATTCGATTTATTTTTGTTAGACTAGAGGTTTTTTTTTTTTTGGTAAGGACTTATGGGTAGAATATTGATACAGATTTGTCAATGGGTTAATTGATACAGTATAAAATATTATAAAAGCTTGAGATTTATAATAAAGTCCAAATTATCGCGGAAAAAATATCTATATTTATCATATAAAAATTTTTGTATCTGTTCATAGGTCTATTTTATGTTCATTTTTTCTACAAACGCATGTAGAAAATTTTTAATTATTATCACTAATAATTATTAAAATTTTTTTTTTAAATTATTATCACTACTGAAAAAAGATTAAGCTTTTGCTTTTTAATTATAAAACATTTTCTAGGATTTTTTCTGGATGTTAACAATTCGGCTGCCCAATTTTAAAACACAGTAATTGCAAAATATTTATACCTGATTTTTTTTAGTATTGCTGGATTTTTTTTGTAACTTCTAGACCTTAATTTCAAGTATTTTTTCTTAAAAATATTTATATTCAAGTATTTTCTATTAATAATTCAAATTTTTTATTAATTAGGCACGCTAAATTTTTTTTAACAAGATAAATTTTAAAAAATCTTAAAATTGTTACTGTGTTTTGAAATCGAGCTGCCGAATTTTCTGTTAAAAAAAAAAAATTAATTAATCAATCTATACTAATAAATGAAGAGCCGGTTTTTTGTCCAGTTATACTGCGAAAATTACGGAACCGATCGGAATAATACTTATACCAGATTTTAGTATATGATATGTTGGTGATTACTTATCTGGATCTATTTTTTTAATTTAGTTCCTAAAATTTCCGACAGGTGGCGTATGGTTGCTAAATCTTCTCATTACCAGAGAGTTAAATTTTAGAAAATAATTAATAAAACAAAAATCATTTTTTTCGACTTTTTCAAAGAGCTCATTTGACATTTTGTATTATTTAAATTAATTATTAATTCAATTTTTATTAAATCAAATAATTTTTTTGAACTACACATTGCTATAATTTATATATAAAATTTCTATATTTATGTCGGGTCTCGCTAAATGGAGCTTTTTTATATTTTTGCTTATATGTTCTTATAAATATTAAGCATATAAATTTTTTGTTAAAAACTCAATTTTATACAAAAAATTTGTTTTAATAATATTTTTCATTTAATTTTATTTGAAATTGTAAATTTTGTTTGGAAAAATTTTTAGAAGAAAATTTTTTTTTCTACAAGCTTAGTTAAAAAAATGAATAAGCTTTTTCTTATTGAAAGAAAATATATTAAAAGCTTAATTGATGAAGAACGTTCACGTAAGAGCTTAGTTAAGATTAAAATACAATGACATATGACATCTATTTTAGATTTCTATTCCGAGTGACTAAAGTAGACACGGATAATTTTATAATTTACAACTAAATGTCTGCCCGATTTAATTTTATCTTTATAAAGTAGGGTGTGGATTAATATGTTAGCAAATTGATAGGTGTATTTTTAAATAATTGAAAGTTTAAGAGGTAAGGTATCGGTTTTCAAGAATCGATAGTGAATAAGGAGAAATTTTCTTTAAATATTCAACTCTATTTTAAATAAAAAAGCTCACGCTCTTTGCTAAAAGTCATTGTTTAATAATAATAATAATAATAATAATAATTATTACAATCATAGTTATGATCACAAATGTGTGGACATAAAAATGTTACCGTAAAAAAATGTAATCAGGAATTTATATACTATATTATGTGTATTTCCGGATAAATATATGTGTGTGTCGATACACATTTTCATGCTTCCAGTTAATTAATAATCGCTCGGGGCTTAAACGTATATTAATCTCGTGTAATTGCATTAGTTACACGTGAATTTACGCCACGATAATAAAATATTTAATTACCATATTTTCAGCTATTTTGTTTATTACATTGCACACGTTTTTGTATTTTTACGAGCTATCAATTACTAGGTAATTTTATTAAATTAATTAAAATGTACATACGAACGCTCTTTTAAGTAATTATATTCACTAGAGTAAATAACTAGATTGTAAAAAATTGGCAAATTAATATTAATGTGATTAAACAAAAAAATATTTAAAATTTGCACTTATAACTATTTTTTTTTTATTTCTATGAGGAATTTTTTTTCTAAATATTTTTCATGATAATTTACTGTGCTTTTCAAATAAAATAAAAATAAGTCGTGGTGATTTATTATCTTAATGTTAAATGTGAAATCATAGAATATCATCCGTCACGATTCAAACGTTAAAAAACACACTTTATGCTAGATGTTGTACTGCTTTAAAACTTACAAAGTCGGTGACTAAGACTTCGATAAAAATTTCCACGTATGCAACGAACATCAATGTGTATTTAATACATTCAGTGGTTCGGAAATTTCAGTGTTTTTTAAGTTTTCAAAGCGATACTTTTTAGTTCTTTAAAACTTACAACAAAATGCATTTATTGTATTCGTCAGCTATCGTGATATGGACGCTATTTATACTCCAATCTATAGTATATTACGTTCCTAAGCAAGTAAAGTAAGAAATGTCTCAGATCACATGTAATTATCGTCCGAAGTGAAGCTGAAGTCGGCAAACATGTGATCTGAGGCTTTCTTATTTACTGGCCAAGGTCAGTATACTATTTTTCTGTTCGACAGAGCCAGATAGCGGTAACTTCGTGTAGCTCATCAGAGGTCAAAAAGATTGAGGTTGTTACCTCGACGACAGAAAATATAGTCCAATTAAATTTAATTGAAATTAAAGAACCTTTGGCAAAACCAAATAATTACGATTGGCGTGAAAGTGGAAATGACCGTAAGCTCTACGAAATAAATTTTTAAGCATTAAAATAATCGATTGTTAAAATATTTATTGAAAATAAATTTTAGCGAATCTTGCAAAGTTCAATTCTATAAACTTAATATCCATCAATGAAGAGAAGTTGACCAGCGACAAGAGATGTACCGGCAATTGTGATTCACTCGATGATCACGGAAGAGTAAGTGGTCGTTCTTTAAACGACTCAAACCAATGCCCTGGTGATCTTCTAAACTGCTGGTTTCAAAGTGTAAGTTAAAATTAATCAGAATTTAGTATTTTTAACAATCGTTGTAAATTAGAAATCAGAAATGTGTTAATTTACACAATACGACCACTTAGAAAACGGAAAAACGAAAAAAAGCTGAGAAAGACGCTTATGATACAAGACCGCATCTCAACTGTGGCTCACGTGGTTGCTCTCCGATCTTGGTAACAAACCCAAAATATGATGGGTTCAAAAAAGTACTCGACCACACTGGTAACATGTGCAAGTGCAGATGCCATCGTACTTATAATCTAGACTCAATTGATGAAGACAATAAATTACTTGACTCCATATGTTTTGATCCTGTTTCTGTTGACAAGGGATTGTAAGACTTTTAATTTGCTAAATTGACCAGAATTTTGAGTATTCTATCAAATAATTCGACGTTAATTCATTTTAGTGTCGCTACTGGCACTAAATTTACGAGACATGATAACGTCATATACCTCCAACTTAGGCAAGCGCGATTATCAAATGGTCGGTTAATTGAAACTACTAAAAAGTGGACAGATTTGAAACGCTGCAGTCCTGCCAACACAAAGCCAGTTTACAATTCCGATCTGAACAAATATTTGGAAATCAAATTGGAAGATATTATATTGCCAGAAAACGCTGTTGTTACAGGTAATTATGACTCAGAACATCGTTGATTATAAATTAATTATTGTCTTGATGAATCAGGTGTGACATTGGAGGACTCAGTGCAAGGACGATATCTAAACGACAATTCAAATTTCGATGAAAAACGCGGGGAGATTACTCAACGGAGTCAATGCAGTGGAAGGTGATTTTGTTAACTCGAATGTCAGGTTCAAAAATCAAAAGTTTACTGATTTATTGGTTTATTTCAGTACCACATATTCAGTGTTTGGTAACTACCAAGTAAAACCATCCACTGGTGTTTCTATACGAGATAATAACGAATTTAGTAAATCATGTCAAAGTCACATATTATTCCAAGGATCTTCTCAGGATAACGAAAAGCTACCATACGTCGTTCCATACGTCGATTTGCGAGAAATCGTAACCGAGTCACCTGAAGCTATTCGCGGAATCGGTTGGCATCATCGCGGTTTCCCCGGATATGGAGGATTTCTCGCTCTCAAGATTTTCAAAAAAGTCTAAAAACTTTATTGTACCATTTCTTCAATGATCGAAGAAACTATCTTGTTTTTCCAAACAAAGTTTAATAAATGAATTTCGTCCACCAAAAATAATCAGCCGTTGCATTATTGTTGTACCTTTCCCCTTTATTCTAATTCTAAGTACTCAACAATTAAAGTCACATCTTTTTTATAAGTTTAATTTCGGAATCGAATATGGTGAAAGCGTAATTGTCGAAAGCAAAGCAACTGAAGATTAAAAATTTCCAGCATAATTATGCAGCGATGCAATGTGATGATCACCGTCGGTGTTATTTAGTGTCAGCTGTAATTCGATGGAAACAAAAAAGTTAGAAGTACAACAAGTATCTCAACTCGGGGCGGCAGCTCGGCTCAGAATTAGTTTGTGCGCTGTAAAAGGGGGAGGGATATGTATCTGCAGAGTGAGGCGAGCTTCCGAAGGGTTATTTATGTGGAGCAAAAGCTGCCGGCGACGTGAAGCGTGAGAAGAAGAAACTAAGAATTGTGGAGATGCGAGCCGTCGAAAAGTTTAAACTCCTCCGGTTTCTCAACCTCTAAAGTCCCCTCTCTCCCTCAGCTCTTCCTTCTCGATCTTGTGCTCTTCAGGACTCGTTGCCCCGAGTCTCCCTCTTGAGCTTGGCTTACACGGGCAAGGTGTTAAATTAAACAAGCTTAAAATTTGCAATCGGCCCCTCGCCTCTTACTCGGCACTCACTTTCCCAAAGTTTAGCCTTTTTCCTCGAATATTCACTCCCGATTATCTCGTCTGCTGAAAACCAAACAAATTTCAAATAAACTAAATTATTAATTCCCCGTTAAATCTTATTTATTCTTCTCTCTTTCTCTCCTCTCTCCAGCAATAAAAAAATCATTAATCACTAGATCGTAATTTTTTTCTGCCCTGAAAAAAATTATATATAAACTATAATAATTATCTTAAAATTCAAGACCATGTAATGTAATATTTAAAAAGAAAACTTGAGAATTTCTTTCTCAAAATTTTAAAACAATTAGTACTTTCACTCGTCCAAGATTTTCTCATTCTGACAATCAATTCCCCTAATCCTTATCTAAGCCCCAAAATTTATCTCACACAAAATCCTTTAACCCGAAGCTTCTCACGATTTACCTGCGACAGAACACTGCTCTCCACTTTACTCGTAAAAATCCATTACTAATTGCAGGGTACTGCGTCACTCTCTCCTAAATCACCCCTAAAAGTAAATAAAAAAACTAAAAAAAAAAGGAAAACTGAAACTAAAGCTAAAGCCAAAGGAAATATTTGAGTGGTACCTCGAAGGCTTGTCCGTAATTTAAACGTTAATCCATCCATAAATATTGTTGAATTATATTTTCCATCTAGCAGACACCCAGGGACGATCCGTGAGCCGAAGGGACAACGGCATTTAGCCGTTAATCGCCCAATTAAATTGGATCGCCCGAATCAGCCTCTAATCCACGCACTGTCCGCCGCTGCTACCAAACAGGGGTTTCCTCTCCAGCCATACATGTATGGCCTATACCTATCTACTATATGCTATACGATACTAACATATATAAAGGGTAGGAAATAGGGAACACCTTCACCCTCCCGGATGAAAAACTCTTTATTTTTTCAAAGTTCCCCACCTATCTCTCCGCTCCTCTGTCGTTTAACTGTTTGATGGCTCGCGAATGCATCCATGCACGGAAAACCAACAAAAACGAGTTGGCTCGTAAACGAATTAAACCGCATTCTGGCAATAAAAATTAACTCGCCATTGTAAATCTATTTTTCGGTCGGGGCGTACACGTAGAAATTAATATCTTTGTGGTAACTGAATTTTTTATTACTTGGTACTTATATTATACTATTAAGAGAATAAGAAAATTTTTGTGTCCAAATTATGTATCTTATGAATTATTGACATTTCTAAATATATAAGCTCATCTTGATGTTATACTCATCAAGACCTTTCATTTGAGTACCCACATCAATTTTTTATATATTTATATATATTATATATATGTATATATATATATAATATATATAAAAATGCATGTAGGTACTCAAATAAAAGCTCTTGATGATTGTAACATCGGAATAAGCTTATATCTTTACAAATATTAATAATTAACTTAAGAAACGACCTTGTATCTTGTGAACTATTGAAATTTTTACAGATATAAGCTCATTCCGATGTTACACTCATCAAGACCTTTCATTTAAGTACCCACATAAATTTTTCATATATTTATAAATATTATATATTTATATATATGAAAAATATTTCAAAAATGCATGTGGGTACTCGAATGAAAGCTTTTAATGAGTGTAACAGCGAGATGAGCTTACATCTTTAAAAATATCAATATTTAAGAAATTACCTTGTATTTTTTCAAATACTGACATTTATAAAGATATAAGCCCATTCCGATGTTACACTCATCAAGACCTTTCATATGAATACCCACATGCATTTTGATATATTTTTCATTTATACATATATAATATATATATAAATATATGAAAAATTAGTGTGGGTACTCAAATGAAAGCTCTTGATGAGTGTAACATCGGGATGAGCTTACATCTTTAAAAACGACAATATTTAATAAAGTACAGTGCAATTTAATAAAAGTCATTATTTAATAAAGCAAAATCTTATTTATTTATGGATATATTTATATTTATATGGATTACTTCCGCTGAAAAATTGAAAAATTGTGAGTGTTTTACCGTCAGAAAATTTTTTTGCACTGAAAAAAAAATTAATTTGACTTGAAAAAAAAATCTCTAAGCTATAAAAATTATTTTAAAGAGTTTTGTCTTGAAATAAAGAGTAAAATTTTTTAAGTAAAGAAATTTTTCTCGATTTAAGTATATTTTACTTGATTTAAAAATTTTTCTCTTGAATCTTATTAGTTTTTACTTTTTTTGTGTGGTAATTTTTTTTTAGTTATTTTTATTATTACAATTTTCTCGAATAAAAATTACATAAATTATCCCCGATAATAAATTTAACTAATTTTCACTATTTTCGGAATGACGTTCATATGTGATTGTGAGTAACTTGTTTTTTGTCGTATGACGCACGTTGTCACAAAATTCTCAGCGTGTAAGTATAAACATCCATATTCATATCTGTAGAGAGTTTAGAGTCACGATATGTAGTTGCGATGACAACGATGGAATTAATTAAGAGCACCCGCTGGACGAGCAAAGGCCCATGCAAATTTTGATAGCTCGGTCCGCAGTGCCCAGTGAGGGTGTCGGGTGGCCTGACAATCTCAATGTCCGAGCTTGGACCGTAACTACTGCCTGGCCATATGTCGCCACACTCGTGACGTCACTGGTTAACTATCGCCCAGTATTTCCTCTGCTGGATAGCATATAATGTGGACGCGACCCTTCTCTACGTCGTTGACACGATATGCCGCGACTATTCTGATTAATTGTCCATAGTTTGCGTTATCAGTTATCCGCAATAACTCTTGTTTTTATAGTAAGAATTTTTTCTCATATTTTTAAGATCAAACATGCAGAATATAACTTTGAAATTAATTAATTAAAAAGATATTTTTATTTTTTTTACAACAATAATGTATGGCAAAAAAAAATTTTTTTATATGACCACATATGTTCACACAGACGACCAATAACCATGTATGTCCATTTTCTGACTTGATATACTTATATTAGACGTATATATGTCCATAAATAATTTTTCAACTTAATTTAGTTCTGAAAATTTCCAACAGGTGGCGCATTGTCGCTAAATCTTCTCACTACTAGAAACTTTAATCCATAAGTTAAATATAAAAATAAAAATCATTTTTTAGACTCTTTTGAAGAGTTTACCTGACTTCTGTTTTTAATTTAATTAACTACTGAACCAATTTTGACTTAAAATAATATGACAAGCATGCACAAAACAAAAAATTAAATAAACTGATACTTGCTTCGTAATATAAAGTAAAAAATAAAATTCATGATGATACACTTTTTCTGCACGAGATTTTGAACTTTAAATAGTCGAATATTTAACAAAAAAAAAATTCACTGGTAAAAAACTACTTATCAAATACCCGAAGGAAAAATTCAAATAAAAAATTCTTGGAATAAAATAAAAAAAATCGTTTAATACAACGATTGACTGTGGATAAAGCTCAACAAGAGAATAAACAAACGTTAATGGAATTCACTCGAATATATAAATATATCTATCTCGAATTGGCAATATTTGGAAATTACGAAATATGAGTTTACATATAATAATTGTGGTAAACAGTGGTCGACGTGGTTAACGCGATTGCGTTGAGTGGTTGTTATAAATACATATATGTGTATATATTTTTGAGAGAGAAATTTAATCTCTCTCTTTATTTGTATTAACCTCTTTCATTATCACTCTACGCATGTGAGAGATAAATTTTGCGTGTTAGAGGGAGAAATGTATTTATAAAAATACATATATACATGTGCAGATTTGCCTCGTCATTGGTTAAATAAATGGGTGATATTAAACGCGAAGCAACTCGGGTAAATCGAAATTTTATTTCACCCCCCGATTTGGTTGCCGATTAATTCACCATGCTCTGATAATAATGGATCGGAAAATATGCCTGGTATTTATCCTCAATTAATTATTTTACTCGATTGTTTATACATTTAATTGCGTGGACGTTGTTATTTATTTATTTACCGGAATGAATTTATTCTGGAAGTTAAAATGTGAAATTTATGGGAGGTATCACTAAATATTTATGATAAAAGTTAAATTTAAACTATGAAAAAATATTTGAATATCGTTAGAAGTACGACACAGTAGTGGGCTATTAATGATCGACGATATGATCGATATTAGCGAATATTTCCCGTGGGATATTTATCCCGATCGTGCCTCCGATACCTACTCGTATTCGTTTTGCCCGGGTGGTTATCGCCCGGTGACATTTATTCAAATGTAATATCTTGTCGCTGAAGATTATACCTGAGAGGGGAATGTTTTCACATGGGAATTTGCTTATCTGGTTAATCCCAAATTTTTAATGTTTTTTATTTATATTTATATTTATGGTGTCGATAAATGGATGAATATAATAGAGCACGGAGTTTTTAGACGAAAATTAATTTTTATTTAGCTGAAACAACACAGTAAAAAATTTTACGTCATTGCGTCAAAAAATTTTGTGTTAAATATTTTTTAACTGTGAAATTTTAAATACAAAATTAATAACGAATACTCCAAATAATTTATTTGAAATTTAAAATTTGACTTTAAAAAAAATTTTATGAAAATTATTTTGTTTTTAAGACTTCTTAATAAATAAAATTTACTCCAAAGGAATTCAATTAATTAAAAATTTTCTTCGAAAATTTTTTTACAGTAAACATTTTTGATTTTTTAAATTGGTCATTTTTGTTATTCTCATCAAAAGTGTGTCAAAAAAAATTAAATTACAAAAGTTTAATCCATAATTTAATTTAATCAATCATATCAATTTTTTTTTAATTCATTTACAATTTTTTAACTTTAAAAAATCAATTTCTTCAAAATTTTGAGGAAAAAAAAATAAGCGGATATTTTTTCAATTTTTAAATCAGAAAATATGTGTAAAAAAAATTATTTTTTCCCAAAAATAAATTCTTTAATGAGTCCCACATTTAAAAGTTTACTTAAATTTTGTGCAGTTTTTTTTTAATAAAAAAATTAAATAAACAAGATTTAATTTAAAATAGAAAATATATGTAAAAAAAAATTATTTTTTCTCAAAAATAAATTCTTTAATCAGTCGCACATTTAAAACTTTACTTGAATTATATTCAGTTTTTTTTTTTTTAATAAACAAAAATTAAAGTTTATTTGATGTTTGTTATTATTAATTAAAAAAATTGTTCAAATTTTTGGAAAAAAAAAAAATTGATCAAGTGAAGTGTCAATAGACTTATCACTGAAGTGATAATTTATAGAGTGGGACTTTTAAAATCCATTACTCTTGACAATCGTGGAAAAAAAGTAAAAAGTTTTTAAGCACTCTACGCAAGCTGTTTCCCACGTGCCTTTCCAATTTCTTAAAGAGCTGCAACAATTTATGTGACTCGTGTTCATAAACTACAAGCCCACCCTCGTAATTTCGTGTCCGTCTCACACTCGGTGTCTTAACCATCGAAACTGAAAACCGGGAAGCGAACAGAGCAGTGTACTACAATGTACTTCTGTCCCTCGTCTCAGGTCCTGAGTTCTTAAAAGTTACTCCTGGATCGTGTTTCTCGATACTTATTACCTTTTCTTCTCCTTCACTTTCACTTCGACTAAGAATAGCGAAAGGTGCGAGCCCTTTTCCTTTTTTTTTTTTCCCATTCTTCGACCTACCCCCGTTATAAAGAGTCACTTTTAGGAGGGTTTTGCCAAGAGCTTTAAAACTCTGCGAATGAGTGTTAAACTTTGCCAATATCCACGTGTGCACACATTACACACTCGTCTGCTGGATACTTTTTTTCGCATTTTAAACTTAACATTCTCCTCTTTTAACGTGAATTTTTCATTTTTTCACCCGAGGTCTTAAAAAATTTCACTAAACTCCAAGACTGTCATCGTCGATGCGGTTGTAAGGGAGAGTTGAGGTCGTAACGTTTTGATCGACACAAGAAATCCCGCTGATGAGCCGAGGAACGGCACGAGTCGGTTACAGCTAAGAAAATTGATTGTGCCTTAAGGGGTTGAAAAGCGCCGCTCAAGAGTATGCTTCGTAGTTAAGACTTGCGCCGTCGCATGGCGGCACAAGTGTCTTCGAACATTTTTCATTTACATATCTATGTTTTTATATTTATTTTAAAGTAAAAAATTATTTTTTTTTTTCAATACATTTTTTTATTTTTAATTTTCACATGAAAATTTTTTTTATTGTGATTATTATTTTTATTATTAGTAACAATAAAAATAGCTCATTTATTTGTTCTTAATATTCAAAATTATGGGTCAAATATTAAAGATAAGAAAAATTTACTTCAGACTTTTTTTTGTAGAAAATTTAATTTCCTATAAAAAATATTTTATCAATTTAGCTCTACCTCTTTTATTTTCTCCATAATGTGAATTTAAAATTCAAAAATAAAATTATAAAACTTATCCGTGGATTTCGAAAAGTATCTTTGATTTTGACTAAAATATTAGAGATTGAAAAAAATTATAAGAAAGCTTTTTTTAGATAATTCAATTTTCAACAAATAAGTCCTTATCAATTTTTTCGTAACCTTTGATCTTTAATTAGAACTAGCAATCTTGCAGTCACTATGTGACTGAGAATAAAATTTTGCTTTATTATATAATGACTTTTGTTAAATTGCTCTGTACTTTCTTAACTATTGACGTTTTTAAAGATATAAGCTCATTCCGATGTTATATTCATCAAGAGCTTTCATTCGAGTACACGCATGCATTTTTGATATATTTTTCATATATACATATATGAAATACATAAAATATATGAAAAAATGATGTGGGTACTTAAATGAAAGGTAAAATGAAAAGTAACATCAGGATGAGCTTATATCTTTAAAAATGTCAATAGTTTACAAGATAGCAATGTCAGTTCTTAATTATTGACATTTTTAAAGATATAAGCTCATCCTGATGTTACACTCATCAAGAGCTTTCATTTGAGTACCCACATGCATTTTGATATATTTTTCATATATACATATATAATATATATAAATATATGAAAAATTAATGTGGGTACTTAAATGAAAGGTTTCAATGAGTATAACATCGGGATGAGCTTACATCTTTAAAAATGTCAATAGTTCACGAGATTCAAGATCATTTCTTAATTATGTTTCCAGAAATAGAGCTTAAACTTTTCTAACGATACCAAATTTAACCATAAAAATCCACTTTATCATTTAATTACACTGGCCACAAAATTTTGCTTATTTCTGTTAAAAATATAAATAAAATAATTAATTTTTCATGAATTTGACATAAAATTTTTTTTCTTATAGATAATTAAAAGAAATCGGTAGTGTCATTGATCTACATTACCGACCATTGAGCCAAAAAATATTTCTAAAGAAATATTTACTGACTAATTGACTTGAAAAAAGGGAATACTTTGATAAAGATAATTAAAATTATTTGTAGAATATTTTAATAAATTTTTTCTCCATTAAAAAGTTTCTCCAGATACTATCCTATCCACACATCTAAAAGTTTCTCCTTACCCTCGGTAGTAATATTCTCCCAGTTAAGTAGATCTCGACCAATTACACTATGCGTCCACGGGCGTTGAATTTTAATTGGAAAAGAAGTAACAGAACCCTTTTCCATTGTCTCTTGATCTATCTTTCCCCAAGATTTTCCTTCCCCAGAGTTCGTCCTCTCAGTCTCGCTCAAGACAATCATCAATTGTTTAACCCTAAGACAGTTATTTAATGGGCCTTATTCTACTCAACGAACCAATGAATTCTCGTAACAAACCAAAAACTTTATTTAATACTGTACGGCTGTATAAAGTCGGTCTTCCATCCGTTCTTATTCTCCGAGGTTTTAAATAAAATCCATTAATTTGGTTAGTTGATGAGGAGAATTAAGTTATCAAAGCAAAAGGGTTTTGAGTATCCAGCCCTCTAAGTTGTCCAATTAATTATAATTTACTGAATCTCTTACTCTTATTACGGTTTACTTTTTTATCATAAATTTAAATTTTTATCATTCACCGAGCCATGCATTTTTATGACCTTTTAATTTTTTATTTATGCCTCGAGTTTAACGGTGTATTATATTTATTAAAAAATATACATTTTAAGTGGGATGAAATAATAATTACCGGGGTTTTTAACGACCACTCTTTTGTATACTTGTGCATGCCTACTGAGTGAATGAGAACCCGAAACGGCTCCAACTACCACGAGAGGTATAAATGGGCCATCTCCCTTCATGTAAATATAAATATAGTTAAGTTGTATATGCTTAATTGGGTATAGAGATTAATTAACGCGGGCTTTACTGAATAGAGAATTAGCTCACTACTGCATCGCGTCTTCTTTTTTTTACCGCTTCTGGTTTTTATTCGCTGACTGAAGATCGCTAATTTCTCTTCTCTTATTATTATGAGCTTCAAAATTTTTAATAAAAAAAAAATAATAATAATACTTCTTCAAAAAATTTATCTTAAATATTCAAATCTTTATTTCTCAAATATATATTAAGAGAATAAGCTTAATTTTGTGGTCAGTGTTTAATTTTTAATTTTTTCCGTGCATGTATCATACAGTGCATCTTTTTTGGTATAAATTTTCCGTACATTAGCTCATAAGTTTTTTTACTTGGATATAAAAAAAAAGTCTCCCTATTTATTTAATCAAAAATAATTTAGCAAGATTGAAAAAATAAAACTCGCCGTCTACCCGGAAAAAAAAAAAAAAAAAAAAATGTGGTATGTTTTCTATTCTATAAGCAATTCGATAAACTCTCGAGCCCCGATGTGTGAAAACAAGAGGCCACCCCAATCGGAGTTTTTACCGGCTGGACCAAGTTCTAAGTTACAGCACCTATCCTCACAACATGTCGCCTGTGTTTTACAAACTTTTCAATGTTTTTTTGTCCAAATATATGTTTCTTCGGAACTCATAACTTTTGAGTATACAGTACATTTATTAGCTTCCTATATGATGTATATAATATATATGTTATATATAACAGAACGCGAGCCACATATAATATCTACTGGAGTCGTTCTGTTGGCAACTGACAGGTTTTATTGTCAATACTTAATAATTTTTTTATTGGCCCTCTTGATCCCCGGGCGGACTGATATGCCCGAAATATCGCGAGAAGGAACGTACGAAGGCGCGAGAATCGAGAATGAAATTTAGTAATCGCGCCGGAGGGTTAACGTGTTGCGGCGCAGTTAACGAGTGCGGTAGACCGACCCGCCGGAAGCCCCGGTGTCGTCCTCTAATATATGTATATGTATATGTATATGTTCAGGGTGGTAATATATAGCTGTGAGTACGAGAGAAAAGCCCGATGGTAACTCATGCAACGCCTGAATGACTCTGTCTGAGCATATGTTGCCACAACTACTAGTATATACTACTGATATAGTACACCACCACCCACTGTTATAAACTTTACGGCTAATTCTACTTACATTTTCGACACTTATGTTATTAATATCAACAAACTCCAATATGTATACTGAAAAAAAAAAAAAAGAAAGAAAAAAATGAAATTGATTGAGCACGGTCAAAAATTTTGCGTCAATGCGTCAAAAAATTTTGTGTTAAAAATTTTTATGTTAAATATTTAACACTTTTTTATCTTGATTTAACAAAATAAATTTACACATAAAAGTGTTAAAATATTTAACACAAAATTTTGCATCATTATGTCAATGAAATTTGTGTTGAATATTTAACAATTTTTTAATCAAGAATATTTTTAAAAAAAGTGTTAAATATTTAACAAAAAAATTTTTTGATGCAATAACGTGAAATTTTTTTACTGTGAGGAATTAAGGGAGTTCTGAAGACTTGAAAAAAAGGTATTTTTACTCATTTTTTTATAATATATCAAAGACAATATGAAAAATACACATTCGACAGGTACTTTGAAGATTTTAATCTTGAAATGTTTTTTTTTTCATTTAAAACTACAATCGCATTTTTTTGGAAATTATTTTTGAAGTCAGTTATAATTTTTCAAAAAGTAAAAATATGCTTTTTTGAGCTTTCAAAAATTTTTTAACCAAAATAAATAATTTTTAGAGGTTTCATATTTTTAATTAAACTGTAATTTTTCTCTATAGAAAAATTCTTAAATCAATGAAAATAATAAACTTCTTGAATAAGACTCTTGAATCAAGTTAATTTTTTCAGGATGTACTAAAAATTAATAGCACAATTTTATATTATTTATTCAAGTTTCTTTATTAAAAAGACTACAAAAGAAACTAATTTTTTATTTAAACTAATTAAAAAAAATAAAACTTATTTTCGATAATTTAAAAAAAGAGAAAAATCAGTAAAATACATTTGTATTTTGTTTGAAAATTACTTTTTCCAGCGTTAAAATAATTGCTATAGCTCAAATCAACGGATTTTTCAGCAGAATAAGTAAATTATTATTAGGATTCATGATTAACAAGCGCTGAGGAGAGCGATGCTGGGAACCGCACCCCTGTTATGACATAAAACCATGTAATTAGCCACACGAGCCTTTGTCCGTATTGCCCTGTCAATGGCGACGCACTTTAGAGTGGGATGAAAAGAGAGAGATGCGTCGAGATGCGGCATCAAGTATCCGCTAATTAATACCCCTAATTGCGTCGACCTCAGCTTACTCCACAGCCACCATGTTGCTACTCTCGCTTACACGTATCCCACTATTTATAACGCACTTAATACTTTTTTTCTATATCTGCAATTTAATTTTTCAACTTTAATTTCTTTCAATTCTATATATTTTATTTGCTATATTTCCAAATTAATGATTTTTTATTTTTTTTTCACGTGAAAAGTGAAAAATTGAAATAAAGTGAAAAATTATAAAATTTTTTTTTTAATTTATTTATTATTTATTTGAATAAATATTAATTTATCCAATATATAAATTAAATAAAAAAGAAACTTTAATAGTCAATTTAAAATTTATTTTTAAATATCTGTTTAATTTATTTGTTCCGTCGTATGATTAGTTTTATTAGAAAAATTTAAATTAATTAAACAATTTTATATTTTTTATTCTATAGTCAAAATTATTATTTAAATTGGTGAATAATATATTTTATTTTAAATTCCAACCCGTATTCTTAAGTATTTTAAGTTATCTAAAAAAAAAGGTTCATTCATTTGTTCAACTTTATTTATGAGTGTAAATTTCCCAGTCTATGTATTGCAATAGCAGTCTAGAAAATTTTTTGCATTTTTATATTCTTGTTATTTTCTAACTTTAGAATAGAAAATGAATTTTTAATGTTAATTTTTGGGATATCTTCTTAAATAATTTTTAATCTGCTTATGGTCATAAATTTGATACCTGGGTTATATTACTCTGGGTTTTTACTCTTGGTAAATTTTGTATTTTTAATCTTTTAATTGCTAACTAAGTTTAGAAATATTTTCTGTAAACGTATCGCCCATCCAGGTAAAAATCTTAGCATCCCTATTCCCTTTCCTGCTTATTTTTCAAAACTGCATAGTTTGCAACTATCCCGCCTCCAAATTATTTCCTCGTTAACTATTCGTTACCAAATATTCCTACTCCTAATTTTTTCTGCTTGTACTTGTAACGCCTAGTTCTTACACTGAAAAAAAAGTTTTTTTCCTCCTAGAAAACTTTTTCCTGTGGTTAAAAAAAAAGTATTCCTAAAATAAGAATATCAAAGTTTACTATCCATAGGAATAAGTTTACTGGATATAAAAAAACTTGGTATTCTCATTATTAAAATACTACAATCAATATGGCCGACTTAACCCTCGTTGGTCGACACGAATCTTTAGGATAGATAATTTTGAGAAACTATACTTTTTATAATTCTTCATTTATACACAATTTATCACACTAAAATTAATAAAAATGGAAAGTAGTATATTAAGCCTTTCTTTTCTTCTTTTTAATTCTTATTGTTGTCAAAAAATTGCAATTTCTTGCTAATAGCATTGTTTTACTAATTTACTAATAATATTACTAAGGTAAAAGACCTAGTTATTGACACTTGCTATTTTATTTTAATTAAAAAAAATAAATCAACTCTGATAATTTAATAAACATTATATTTGAATTATAAATTTTAAGATAATTTGTTTTTTGAGAACATTTTATTTTTTTAATTAGAATAAAATTGCAAGTGTCAAACAACTAGGCCAGTGAAAATAACTGGGTCTTTTACCTTATTATAAAAATTGATTATAAGGAAAAAATGTATTGCTAAAATGAGTTATAAATTTGTTGGAGATGATAAATTCCACTCTGACAACTTCTTTTGCATCCAAGAATCCATATAAGTAAGGGAGTAAGGGGAAGTAATATTAATGATTAATACTTTTATTTATAATTTATAAATTATTTAATTTACACAAATAAATATTTAGGTAACTAGACTCAGGCACGAGGTAAACTAATAACTAAAAAACACGCGTACACTGTAGATTCGAGGAAAATGACAAAATAGTGGCGCCACCGTCACGGTTGCTATGGTAACATAGAATTTAGTTTTAGTCCTGTTAAAAAACTTGGTATTCTCAGATTTAAAGTACCAGTTTTCTTAAATCTAAAATATTTAACTTGACTTTTACTTCGTACAAGAAAACTCGACTAAAAAATATTCAGTATTCCGGGTATAAAAAAACTTTTTTTTTCAGTGTACTCTCCTTGTAACAATTTTTGTATTTTCTTTAAGTTAGTTATTCTTACATACTTTGTAGCGCACAGTCGCATTTCTTTACTTTAAATAAATTAAAGATAAACTCAACCTCATGGTTTTTTACTCAATGCAACATCTATTATTAGTCTTGCATTTATTAATTGTGAACTAAACTTTTATTCACAATTTATTTGAGTAACTCATTTGTTTGGTATAAAATATAAGATTTAATTTTATACGTAACATTTTATATATTTGCGGTAAACCAATCGCGAGTCAAAACATTATCGACTCTTGCAATTAAAAAAAAAATTTTTAAACGCTTACAAGACTCTTTAAAAAAATAATGAAGTTAAAAAATTATCTTAATAAAAAACAGAAAAATTTTAACTCAAGTTATTTTTAATAAAAATTTTATGAAGTTTTATTTAGACAACATTACAAAATATTTGAATTAAATAATTGTTAAAATTTTTATTTTATAAAAATTAAATAAATTATTCATACCTTCGGATAATAAAAATTGTTTTCAAAATTTCAACTTGCTAATTCGACAATTTAATTAAAAAAAAACTTATAAACAACAAAACACAAAGCTTTTATTAACAAAAAGTATCTTGAAAGCATCAATAGGTAAGAACAATACAACGCGATAGAATAGTATAAAGTATAAATAAGAGGCGGAGAAGCTCGAGGGTGGAATAACGACTTTTATTTAGTTATTTTCCCTCTTTGTTACTATTATTACCAGTCTTTGTTCCTCCTCTCGTTCTCATTCGGTTTAAAATTAATTACTCCAATAAAAGTTAATCTTAACTGTTTGTAAAGCCACGAGGACGTCGATGGGGTGATTATTAAATAAAAATAATATCCAATAAAATTTTATCTTCTCTTTAATAATAAACTTTAGTAATACCGTTGTCTTTGTCTCTGTGCATTCATCGGCTTTGTTACTTCAGTCTTACATTATATTATGTATAATAACGTAAAGGGGTTAGTACTTTAACGGGTTCTCCTTTACTTTGAGATGAAATTTCAAGTCTGACTCTCGGATTATTTCGATGACAAATCTTAGTTTTATTGTTCAACAAATAAATTGTAAATTGTTATTAAAAACCGTAAAAAAAAAAAAAAAAGAAGAAGAAGGCAAATGCGGGTAGCTCAATGTAAGATTCAAAATAAATCGATTGAGACGCCGGGGGTGTTAGTATAGGAGCTGAGGTAAGAGGCAAGAGGTAAGGGTACGTCGTTTGCGCGGGCGGGTTCATTAGAGGCTCTTAATTAACTTGCGGCGCGCACGCGACTTTACACAATAGAATATTCCCAGTGCAAGCTTACGGGCATTCAATTACACGTTAATAATATACGCTAGAATGTTACGTCGTTATACACGCTCCTATGATTGTCACTGTTCTCTTGTACTAATTTCGAGTCTATATTTTGATACTGGTTAATATTGTATTATATTAATTATAACTATTATTATTATCGGTGTAAGTTAGAATGAGTTTTCTCAAAAATTTTCTAGCATAAATTTATTTCTAATAAAACTTAAATTTTGTATTATAAAAAATAAGAATAATATTTTGGTCGAATTGTAGAAAATAAATTATTATATTCACAAAAAAAATTTTTTAATACTGCCATATTATGTTCGTAACATAAAATTGGCCATATATCATGTCATATATGGGAATATCAGAAAATATATGGCTTGGTATGTCTTAATAATGCCCATTTATGTCCTGATATGACTTTATATGGCCATGTATAATTTATTTATGAAATTTAGTATTGAAAAGCTTCAACAGGTGGCGTATGGTCTCTAAATATTCTCCCTACTAAAGAGTTGACTTTTAGAATATATATTTCTAATAAAAAATTTAATTTTTTTATTATATAAAATAATAATAATATTTTGGTCGAATTGTAGAAAATAAATTATTGTACTCACAGAAAAAATTTTTTAATATTGCCATATATGTTCGTAACATAAAATTGGCTATATATCATGTCATATATGGGTATATCAGAAAATATATGGCTTGACATGTATTATCAATGCCCATTTATCTCCTGATATAACTTTATATGGCCATATATAATTTATTTATAAAATTTAGTGTTAAAAAGTCCCAACAGGTGGCGTATGGTCTCCAAATCTTCTCCCTACTAAAGAGTTAACTTTTAGAATTCATGTTTTAAACTAAAATTAATTTTTCTGACTTTCTTGAGAGAACTTTCTGAGTAAATTTTTAATTTAATTAACTGCGTATCCAATTATTGATTAATATAAAATGTTAATTAATAAATAATGAAGTAAATTATTATTTTATCTAAGAAATAGGTATTGTTATAATTATTAAAAATTCAAAATAAATTATTAAAAGTTTGGAAAATCCAAAAGTGCACGCCTCATAACGCTCATTCATTTTTTAAGAAAAAATAAATTGTGTAATTGATTAAAAAAAAAAAAACTTATAATTAAGTAATTTCTTACAGAGTATTTTTTTTTTTTTTTAAATATCAGCGCCCTTTTTTCTTGTCATATGCGCACGCAGTTTAAAAAAATCTAGCTTGATCAAGTGGCGCCATAGTTTTCACGTGACAAATAAGAAAAATTCGTTTGTCTTTACACGGTTGTATCGTAGTGAATTTTAATAAAAATTCAATTAAAAAAATAAAATACGTAAACTAGGCTACTGATATGAAATACGGACCCAGTTCATCGCATTCTTGAACTAATAAAAAAGGTCCGGTCTTGAAATATCAATTTGTTCGGGAGTACTCGTTGGTACATCCAAAATGGGGTGACATCCGGACGTCCACGTAAAATTTTTTTTAAAACGTTTTTTTTATCAAAATACCTACATGAAATGATTTTAGAAAATAAAAGATGGTTTAATCTAAGTGTTTTCTCGGTGTACATCTACTAAGATTATTGTATAAATGTAATATGGTTGTGATAGAGACATTTAAAGATCACAAAATTGCTTGACTTTGACGAGTCGAGTATAAAGCACAACCTCACGCGCTTCGCGCTATGAGGCGTGCAAAAGAAAAATCTAAAAATTAAAAATATTAATTGACAGGATTAAATTAAATGCCTCACAAAAGGTTATTAACGTTTATTGTGTGCGTAAACAATGTGCGTGGTGCGATCGGGTGAGTAAATGCGCTTGAAACACCCTCACTTATTTATCGGGCTGGTAATAAAATCGATCCTAACTAATCGCCGGTAGTTTGAGTGCTCTCGCACGTTCTTCTATTTATTATTTATATACGTACATCCCGTTCATGTATTTATTTACACATTCACATATACATATCCATATACATATAAGTATTTATTAAATATGTATGCATAATAGATTATTGAATGTTTTATTCACCAACAGATAATTAACGAATACGCTAATTGTTTTGCTCTACACCCGAAATACCATTATTAATTTAATTATTTCATAATCTAACAGGCATTTATGACTTTAATATTTATAATTAACTTTTTGAACGTACAATTAGCTTCGGATTATTTTAATAATCCTTCTTTTGTTAAATTAATTAATTATTATTGTTAATACATTTTCAATGGCTTTTATCTTTTGAAAAAAATTCATATTATATTAATTATTACTCGACTATCAAGATAATATTATTATTGATAATCAATTCAAAATAATTATATTTCATAATTCTATTTTTATAATAATAATTAAAAAGTTAATTAAAATCTATAATTTAGCGCTCTAATATTCAGTTTTTATTTTATAAACTTAATATTAACGTTTTTTATTCCAAAATTTTATTGTTAATAATAAAATTTTCAAAAGTCTTAAATGCGGAGGTTATTAAACTAAAAAAGAGACAGCGAAGGTAGCGATAAGGGGAAGGGGGCGGTAGTGTGTGTTCAAAATTAGTAGGTTGGTTAACAAATGGTCGGGAGTATATCGAGCAAAAGGAAGAAAATACTCTGAATACCAAGTTCGCTAATTAGTTATGTATAAAAGGAGGTGGAAAGGCTTCCTGCACCCCAGAAGCTTATACTGTTAATTAACATACCGAGGGTGAAGTCCTTGTACCCGGGATTGCTATCTAAGACGGTGTGTATAAACTTTCGAATAATACCCAGAAAAGTTACTTTTATTATTTCTTTTTTTTATGCAAGCTTCATTTTGTCTACAATTGTGGCAAAGATCAAAAAAAAATTGAAAAATCCAAAAGTGCATGCCTCATAATCTCGTTTTTCACAATAAAATTAATTAAAATAAAATATAAAAAGCAAAATAATAAAAAACAGAAAACTCTGCTATGGTTTAGTGGCGCGATAATTCTAAGGCGAGGAAAAAAAATACTATAATAAAATGTATTGATAGATATACAAAAAAATACAATCATATATTAGTTTTTTATAAATAATAATTTAACGACAGTGAATTGAACGCTCATATTAATTGAGAAAGTCCGAAGGGTGTTACTTTAGATAATAAAAAAAAATTATTCCAGTACGATGATTTTTTCGAGCAATTTCCCTGCCACATACACCAATCCATAAACACAGACACTCGGACGTCCAGAAAAGATTATTTTTAATGTTATTATTTACTATGTTAAACAAAATAATTGTTATTGAAATATACTTTATGTCCCTGACAAATTATTTGACTTGATATTAGTACACTCAGATTAACCTGTAAGTGCGATATAAATAAAAAAAAAATCAATTTCAGTTTCGAGAAAAGTGCTTTTTTTGAAATATCGAGAGTAGAGCACTACCTCAACGCTTCGCTTATGAGGCGTGCAATAGATAGATCTACTTTCCGGCTGATACACTTTACACACTGATAGGAGGATTTCTTATTATTTAAAAAGATTTCTTTGAAATTAAGAAATCATTTTTTAGTATTTAAGGAATATTTCTTAGTATTCAGGAAATATTTATTAAATACTAAGAAATATTCCTTAAATACTAAGATATAATATTTAAGAAATGATTTTTTAGATACATAATTTCTTAAATACAAAGAAATCTTGTTAAATGCTAAGAAATCCTTCTATCAATGCACTTACCGACATTTTTATTTGTGAAGTGTCTTTCAAGCAACTTAAAACTACATTAAAGGATTTAATTTTTTAACAATTTAATTTAATATATTTCAACAAGAATCTTTATTCAAAAGTGACTGACAGTTCAAAATTAAGTTTAACATCTCATTATTTGACTTACCCCTCGTATATTCAAGATCCATATAGGATATGTGTATCGTAAAATTCATTTGATCACGTACAATTTTATCATCAGTACCGTTAGTAATAGAAATTATTTCATCTATCACTGTTCCCTTATAAAATTCTAAATCTAACAGGGTGCCATTATGTGCAAAGTATTGAATAGTCTGTTCAACAGGACTTTCACCGCTTCCGTCGTTAATAATAATTAAATGACTGACTTTCTTAGACTTATTTGACGGATCGGTAATATTGTCAGTCATGTCAATAGTTAATACAGAGCCATTAGCAGCCAGATTCGCTTCAGCTTGTCCAAAAATAACTACTGAGTTCTCTTTATCTATTTTCGTAAAACTGTAGTCAAAATTTTGGCTACCATCGCTTGCAGTCCTTTCGATTGAATAGCTGATGGCCTTACCTCTTTCGTTACCTATAACTCTTGAGTTACAAAAAAATATTGGAGTGCTCTGGTTATTATCTAAACGGCAACGGCTTATATTGACTAACAGTAACTCGTGTCCGGCTGAATAGAATTTTACGGTTTCATCAATCGTCGGGTCACGGCCTGGCTGCTCCAAAACTTCTAAATAATCGCTTTTGAGCCAATTATGACTGTCTTCCTTTATTACGAAGGTGGAATTTTTACCACTAATTACTGCGTCACCGTTCGAAGTATTGAAGAAATGATCATGCGACGTGAGACTACCGTTAACATCAAATTGTTCCAAAGTACGATCAAATGTTACGACGCTGTTGTTTGTGGTTGTTATAGAATGATCTGTAGATATTTTTCGGTTGGTCATATTATTTGTGAGCTCAACAGTCCGGTCGATGGTTGTGATTTTATCCACTGTTTTGTTGAGAGCCTGAGTAAAGTTTTTAACATCGCCTTCGTATGACGTTTCTTGAGTTACTTGGTAGTCCTTATAAGGAAAGGTTTTACTGCGTTGATACCGACGATGATTGTGAAGGAAATAAACGTGATCTGTAACAATTTTTTGGAAAAATATAATGCGTTGGAAATTTTTATTGATGAAATTGAGAAGGAATTTTTTTTTAATTACCATGAATGTTGTTCCAGCCATGATGCTTGAGTTTAACGCAGCAGCGGTAATTTATTCAGCTTAAACAGATTTGAATATTTTGAGGAAAACTGTAGCGTGAATTGGCACGAAATTTGTGTACTGACTGCTGAAGTTTAGTCACCGTTTTTATATAGTTCGGTATCGCTATTTCAAAGTTCTATTTTGTATTCTTTGAAAAATAATTTTTATTACGCAAATAATGAATACGTGCCGGGGAATAATTTAAGAAAATATTCCTTTGTTCAATTGTACATTGTTAATATTTTTAGTAAAATGACCTTGTATTAAAGTGAAGTATGAAAATTTTGCGCTTATTGGGTTACAAGCTGTGCCAGGTAAGATTAGTAATTCGTAGAAGCGTCGAATTCAAAAGTGATGACTCGTAGTGTACGTGTTAGAATTAATACATCTTTTTTTGCTTTATCAGAATTGTTGAGGAAGTAAAATTAATTCCTAGAAAAAAATTATCTGAAACACGTGGAAAAATTTTATTTATGTAAATATCTATTTTTATAAACCAACATTACTAATTCTTAGAACTTAATAATTAAAAAATATTTTGTCCAACTCAATTAATAATCAATTTATTTATTAAATTTTATATATAACATACAATTATAAACAAGTTACATCGTTTTCTTTATAATAAATAATTTTTACCCGTTTAATAAAAATAACTTATTGAATGGAAGCATTACTTATTAATTTTGTTTAAATTTTCATAAACATTAAAAATAAAATTTTTGATTTTTTTCTACCAGGGGCTATAGAGAGGCATAATAAGATAGTTTATACCAAATTTTAAGTGCATTAAATTGAAACTACAAAATAGTTTTGAGAAAAATTCTCTCATCTACAAGACAATATTTTTAGTGTTATCTATCCAAAATAGTATTAATAAAATTTTCTACTGTTGATACAATCAGTGTTATAATTTTTTAATTAAAGTGTTGAGAAAAAACAAGATGAAACGAGAAGAAAAAACGGTTAAGTGCAAAAAAAAAGAATTATTATTGAGGACAATTATATTTTCTTTCCGTAAGATCCTGAAATTCCTTCTTCGCTTTTTCTTCGATCTTTCTTAATTCATAAAACCGTTTAGTCGCTTTCTCAATATAGCGTTCAGCGTCTTGTAGCATATAAACCTTATCTTCCGATTCACAAGTACCATCAGTAGAATAGCATTCTTCACTAGCGTCAAATTTAGCATTCCTGGATTGAGGAAACACTGTTCCATTGGCATAAACTTCTTCAATGATCAGGGTAATATTTTTTCCACCTTTATCATCTAGTATCACAATAAGACGAGTGTTTGTTGATAGATCAATACTTGTATCATTTGAGCCAACATTTATAAGGTTTTGACCGTGAAAAGTTCCGACGATACGTGTAATACCTATAATCGATCCGGAATTAAAGATTGTCTCACTAAAATCAACAATATGCTCACTATTTTTGATAAATTCAACCGAATTATCAATAATATCTAGTTCCCCACTCGAGTATCGAGTCTCATTAGAATAAATTTCTATCGAGCCGTCTGTTCTGTAAACTAGACAAATGCGATCACTATGATTATTGTAACCCTGTATTATACTTTCGGTGGTAACATGAATGGTCTGATCATGGTTTTTTCCATTAGTAACTTCTACATATTCGATATTTGTATCGTTAGAATCCCATTTCGTGCAATTCCTGCCTGTAGTTACTGTGTCACCTCTCGAAATATTGAAGAAATGATCATGTAAACTGAGAACATTATCAATATTAAATGTTTCCAAAGTTCGATCTAATGTTACGACACCTTTGTTTATGGTTGTAATGGAATGATCGGTAGATACTGAGAAGTTGTTTCTATTATTTGTCACCTCAACAGTCCGGTCGACGGTTGTGATTTCACCCTCTGTTTTGTTAAGGATCTGAGTAAAGTTTTTATAAATGCTGTTGTATGAAGTTTCGCGAGTTACATGGTAGCCATGCCAGTAACCGGTTTCGCTGTTGATACCAACGATGATAGCGAAGGAAATAAACGTGATCTGTAACAATTTATTGAAAAAATATAATGCGTTTGATATTTTTATTGA
Source organism: Cotesia congregata (assembly GCA_905319865.3). Classification (NCBI taxonomy): domain Eukaryota; kingdom Metazoa; phylum Arthropoda; class Insecta; order Hymenoptera; family Braconidae; genus Cotesia; species Cotesia congregata. The sequence goes on along the minus strand of CAJNRD030001118.1, from coordinate 2,640,181 downwards.
TGAAATTGAGAGGGAATTTTTTTTTAATTACCATGAATGTTGTTCCAGCCATGATGCTTGAGTTTAACGCAGCAGCGGTAATTTATTCAGCTTAAACAGATTTGAATATTTTGAGGAAAACTGTAGCGTGAATCGACACGAAATTTGTGTACTGACTGCTGAAGTTTAGTCACCGTTTTTGTATAGTCCGGTATCGCTATTTCAAGGTTCTATTTTGTGTTCTTTAAAAAATATTTTTTAATACGCAAGTAATGAATACGTGCCGGGGAATAATTTAAGAAAATATTCCTTTGTTCTATTGTACATTGTTAATAATTTTAGTAAAATGACCTTGTAATAAAGTGAAGTATGAAAATTTTGCGTTTATTGGGTATCAAGCTGTGCCAGGTAAGATTAGTAATTCGTAGAAGCGTCAAATTTAAAAGTGATAAGACTCGTAGTGTACGTGTTAGAATTAATACATCTTTTTTTGCTCTATCAAAATTTTTAAGGAAGTAAAATTAATTTCTGGAAAATAATTATCTGAAACACGTGGAAAAATTATATTCATAAATATCTATTTTTATAAAATAAAATTATTAATTCTAAGAACTAAATAATTAAAAAACGTTTTGTTTAACTTAATTAATAATAAATTTATTTATTTAATTTTACATATAATATGCTCTACTTAAATAGTTAATAAATAACCCAATAATTTTTTATAAAATAAGCGTAATATTTTTCATGTTAGGCCTTATTTTATGTCCTTCAAAATTTATTTTTACTATTGACATTTCAAAGAAAGAAAAATATGATTTCATAAATGAAAAAAAAATGTTTATTGGTTTAATTCAGTGTAATTATCACATGAAAATTATTATTTCGTTTTATATTATCAAATAATTTCTAATTACTTTATTTTTTAGTATATTTATCTACTGTTAAGAAATTAAATTTTTCATTTATTTCCAAGAAAGAAGCCTTAAGCAGATAATCATCATAATTCCCTAAACTTGTAAGTAATTAAGAATGACTTAGCCTTCGACCTTGAGAATCAATACACTCTTAAATTATTTTACAATTAAATAAATTGATAAATATCCCAATCATTAATTATTATTATTATCTTTAATTTTAATAATTATTCCCTAGCATAGAATAATCAATTTAATTTATAAAAATATTTAGTAAAAAAATTAAATAACACTAAAAAAGGCAGATGTTTCTCCTAGTCCATAACCTGTTGAAAAATAAATTCTTTGATGGAGTTGTGAGTGAATGAAAACTCATTAAATTTTTATTTAAAAAAAAAGTATTATTTTATTTCAATTATTTTGTTTGTACATCATATTGTTCTAAAGTCACATTATTTTTTTATTGAATAAAATCAATCATTGTAAAATCATTAGACGAATTATTGGGTTTGGATTAGTTACGTACTATGATAGAAGGTATGTCGTCTGTATAGACAAGGTTGTGATTGGCTGCCATGTCAATTATTACCCAAAGAGCATAGTTGTAGGCACCGGTTGTGTGTAACTGTAAAATCAAATAAAAATAATTTAATTCAATTATTTAATTTAATTATTAAATAAATTAATAATTTTAATAATTAATTTAATTTAATTATTAATTAAAAATTCTGTCAGTTTAGAAACAAACAATCATGATAGAATTAATTATTAAAAATATTTAACTAAAATCTCATTAAAATTGTAGGCTAAATTTATACAATAATGCTCGAAATTATTTACAAAAACTATAAATTAAAATTACTAAAATATACTACTCACGTTTATTGTATCCATAAGTGATTGTCCATATTTCTTTTGATAAGCATTCATTACTGATTCGTAACCATCGTGATTAATGAGAGTGATCATCAGACGAGTGAGACCACGGTAGTCGCCGTAGATCAGAGATGAGTGAAGACGATCGGAGAAAAATCTAGGCCCGTCTCTGGTGCACAAAACTGTAAATTTTTTAAACAAAAAATTTTTTATTAATTATATATTATATTAATTATAATTATTTACTAATTATAATTACTTATCAATTATAATTATTTATTAATTATATCTTTATTAATTTTTAGTTGTTAAAATTTATAAATTTATTCATCATGATAAATTTTCAGTACTTACGTTCATTGTAATAGGCGTCATTTCTGTCGTATCCAGAAAATTCGACCATCGCAGGATTGTACGCGTACTGACTAAGTTTCTGGCCTTGAGCGAATCGCATTATTGAAGCTCTTATGTTTAAGTCAGGTACGTAGGCCAAATCGCTTGTAAGTTTACGTCCGTATTCTAAAAAAAAAAAAATTCAAATTACTTTATTGTAATTTATAATGATAAGAATACACTGGGGAAAATTTGGACTAAAATAAATTTTAATTGAACTGAAAAAAGCTTCAAATTCAAAATTACTGATAAATACTCTTAATTTATCTGAATTTTCACTTTATGAATATTTAACTAAATTGTTCTATAGATTATTTTGTTTTACTACGTTTAATTAAATAAAATTAATTATTTTAATATTACTGAAATTAATTTTTATACGGCAATTTTTATTTAAGCTTCTTAATAAATAAATTATTATAAAGAAAATTTATTAATAAATTCTATTTGTATAAATTAACAAGACATTAATGCAATTTTTTATTAATAATAAAAATTAATTGTTTTACCAAAACTGAGAGAAAATTTTATATTAATTTAAAAAATAAAAAAAAAATTTTTTTAATAAAAAAAAATAAAGAATTAATTTTTAAAACTATTTAAAATTTTTTTTTTACGAATAATAATATAAATAAAATTTTTTTTAGCGTAAATTTCACTAGAATAATTTAATAAATTAAAAATTACCTACTCAAAAATTTTTTACAGCGTATTAATAATGATAATGATTAAAAAAAAACATAACGTTAATAAATAATAAAAATAAACAATTATTACTCACTTAATCTATAAGCTCTGATAATTTGGGCGATTTGGTCAGCTTTAGGGTTGCAAAGGACGTCGAGACCAGCGTAGATATTTCCGCCAGATATTCCAAAAATTCCGTCGTGAAGTTCCTTGGCAAGGAACTCGTACTTGTCCTCAACGAAAGCTACCAAAAGATCACGATACGCCCCGGTGAAACTCGCCTTAATGTCGTTCTTTATGTCGCTCCAGAATCTTTGACGGTAACGAGCGGCGACGATCTCGCTGTTGAAGAAGTTTTCCCTCAGCAGAATCTTTGTCACCTCGTCGTCGTCGTGGTACAAAATTGCCTTTCTGAGATCATCCATGTTTTTCACCGCTACAGGCACTGGACGCTTACTGTTTACGCCGAAAAGTCTGCCGAGAAAATCGAATGTACCGTCGACGACGTCCAAAGCATCGCCTCCTAATTTTTTTATGGAATCTATCACGACTGAACGCCTGGTCACATTTTTGTCTGGGATCGGCTCAATTATGATGGCGGCAGTAGCAATTGTGATTAGCAGGAAAATTCCCAAGAGCTGAAATTATTAAAATTTATTTTATTTTATTTTTAATAATAAAGAAAATATTTTTTAATTAATAATAATTAATTATTAATAATTAATTAAAAATTCACTGACAAAAAAATTTTTTTAATTTATTAATTTTATCAGCTGTTAATAAATAAATTTTAATTTTAAGTAGAATTTTTAAAAATATTTATTTAGACTTTTTAAAATAAATTTATTGTTGAAATTTTATTTTGATACTTTTTGTGATTTTCAATTAAAAAAAAATTTTTATTTCAAATAAATTATTAATGTAAGACTAAGTCAGTTCTAAAAATAATTGTAAATGTAATTTTTTCCTTAAAAAATAATTATTAAAAAAAATAAATTGATCCTCAATAAATTATTAAATTGTTTCTACGTAAGTAAATTAATAAATTTTTTTCTATGTGTGTTTGATGATAAGTTAAATTAAAATTATTAAATTGAAAATTTGAATAAAATAAAACGATAATAAATTTGAAAATTTAGAAAAAAATTGTTACACCTAATAAACATGATTGAAATAAATTCATTTTAATAAAAGAGGTTTGTGAAACTTACAGAAAATGTCGGTTTGGCCATGCTTGCTGGATAGAATTTGTCGGATTGTATTACTTAATATTTCTGCACGTTAACTGTAAGAAGTCTGTCGGGTGAATGAGCTTTCTGGGTCCGTAATTATCGGTGACACTAGATGAGGCCCCCCCCACTCTTCTAAATTGGTTTTGTAAGTTACGCCCCTATAGAGAAAAATATGAAATATAAAATATTTACATAGAAAATTTATGTAATTTATATATTTTTGATAACTATCTTTTAATTTACCAATTTTTTTATATATTCTATATATTTTAAATATTAAAAAAAAGTGTAAGAAGGTATTTTAGAATATATATATAAAAAATACTTGTATAAAAATGTATATGCATATATTTTTAAATGGTAAGCGGAAAAAATTTTAAGAGTATGAAAAATTAATATAATTTTCATTAAAATTGTTATAAAATAAAAATAATAATAATAATTGTATCACACTCACAATTTTCTTAAAAAACAAACACCCCCCGAAAGATCGCTCCATTTTTTGTTTCAAAAAAAAAATATTATTGTTATTATTATTATTATTATAAGTCTAATGAAATAATATGAATTTTTCATAAATTAAAAATTTTTTCCGGGATTAATTTTTAAATTAATGTAAAAAATATCGGTATGATATATTTTTTTGTGTGGTTATATTTGAATATTTTTTTTAATACTTTTAATATATATACAGTTTTTTTTTTGTATATTTTTAATATATTAAATTATAAGAAATAAATGAAAAAATAATTTTAATTAGTTAATTAAAATTAGATTTTGTTAAAATACTTTATGTATTTTTTTTTTTTTCAAAACAAATTTTTTTTTATCAGGGTTGCATGTAATTAGCCAGTCATTAGAAACTCATTTTTCAGAGCCTAAGTATTATACTACGTCATCTTTTTCAAGTACTTCTAGCCTTCCACAAGCCTTGGGATTAAAATTCCGAAACTTATTTCTTACAATGAGCCTATTGTAATGATAAAAATAAATTCTCAAAATATTTACACCTGGAGATTTCATTTGCAGAGAACTATGTTAAACTTTGAGAGGAAATTACTCGAAAATTTAACAGAAATAAAATAATGTCTCTTTAGAAAGTGACAAATAACATTGTAAATTACATGAACACTAATCTTTCTCTCAAGAAGCCTTAGGTGATAAATAATAAAAATTTTAATTACATTAACACTTGAGTGATTGTCGGTGACTCACCTCCAAATGTAAATGCATTAGAGTATATTATCATAAATAATAACAAATACTTTGACGTCAATACAAATTCTAAGAACCAATTACCCAAAAATGCATTTTAAATCAATGTTGTGTTTTAATATAATTATATTAAAATGTAAATTACCAGCGAGTAATTTGGGCTAAGAGATTTTTGTAATAGAAAAAAAAATAATTGATGAATTTAGATCTTTATCTTTAATCAATTAAAGATATTTTATATTAAATAAAATTATAAAATATTGTAAGTTGTAAAATTGTATATTGTAATAAAAAATGGCAATTTTTTTCATTTAAAGAAAAAAAATTTGAAGCTTAGTAGAATACAATTTATTTTGAATTTTTACTTGACTTTTATTTTTAAGCTTTCAAATAATTATTAAAAAGCTGATAATATTTAACCGAAAATTTACATAAATAATAGCTAACATTGAAATTTTTAACCCTACAGTGTTGCCAGTTCATGCACGTTTGACAGGCAGAGACTAGAGGTGTTTTCGGCAACGCCGCTGACAAAAAACTACTTACGACTCTGATAGTCAAGCGATGAGAAAGCCCCGCGAATTGCCACAAATTTTTCTAAGAAATTTTTTTTCAGCAATTTAACGTTTTAGAAGATATTTAAAAAAATTATTAATATATTCTAAAATGTTCAAGAAACAAAGTCAAATTTTTAACTTCCCGCTAAAAATCTCAGATTTTCAAAAATCGGGAAGTTATTGTTTTCACCCCGTTTAACAAAAATCGAGTTTTCATCAGATCTCGACGTTTGAAGGTCACAGGAAACTTCCCTGACTATTTTTACGATGATGTCCGTACGTCCGTATGTATGTGTGTGTGTGTGTGTGTGTGTGTGTGTGTGTGTGTGTGTGTGTAAAACTCTTGTAACTTTTGAACAACTTGACCGATTTCATCGCGGTTGGTGCCATTCGAAAGGGCTTCACTAAACTTAGATTTCCTGAAAATTTGAACCGATTCGGACCGGTAGATTTCAAGAAAATGCAAAAAAAGTGAAAAAAAAGTTGTTTCTTTTTTTATTTTTTTTAAATATCTCTGAATTGGCTGAACCGATCGGTCTCAAAAACTAATCAGCTCTTAATCTTGAAAACCCCCATCGATCGCCACCAAAAACGTAAGAATCGGTTGATGCGTTCGTGAGATATCGTTGTCGAAAAAAATCGAAAAAAGTGTTTTTTTGTAATAACTTCGAAATTCATGGCTCGATCGATTTAAAATTAAAAATTTTTCATGGAGCTTTAAAAACTGCGTCGATTGCCGCCAACCGCGTGAAAATCGGTTCATTCATTCAAAAGTTATTGCCGTTTGAAAATTCAAAAAATTGTGTCTTGAAACTGCTATTAGAGTTTTGAGCTCGAAGAGCTCAAATTGACACAAAAATAATATTTTTGAGCTCGAAGAGCTCAAAAACGTAATGTGTAGTTTAAAGCGTTTAAGTACAAAATGAGCGGGAAGTTGCAGGGATGGCCTTTAGGGTGAACCGTTTTTCTAATTTTTTTGAATAATTTTAGTAAATATTTAAGATGTAATAAAAAAAAACTAATTGAGCGCAGTATCACGTTCATATAGGTTTAATGATGTCAATTTTTATTTCTAAGAAAAAAAAAATCAAGCAAGAGTAGTTCTTAAATTAAAAACTATTTTTTATTAAATTTACAAAAAATTCAAAAAAATTTATGTTTCACTAAAAATATTCCGGGTCTTCCGAAGCTTCCGAGCAATATCCAACATTTCCTCTTCAACAATCTGCAGCGAAATAAAAGCGAGATGAGATCTCGCGAGATTCTTCATCCCTTTTGAAGCATCAAGACCTCCTTCAGCGTTTGTTTCTGACTTCAATGATTTTGAATAAAGTACAACGCCATCAGCAGCAAGAATCTTGACGATCCGCTCATTAATTTGTCCACCATAACAATCCTTCTCTGTGACAAACCGATCAACAGTCCTAGAACCATCTTGAAAATTGAAAACTGTAATCGCTCTATCAACAGCTTTAGTTTCTTCACCGCTGATAGTTGAAACCGATCGGTCGACAGAAGTCACGAAGTTGTACCCGTTGACTTCCGTAACCATGTACTCAAAAGTTTCAAAACTACCGCCTTTGAATCTTGAATACTTCTGCTTCCATCCCTGTTCATAGAGTCTATTGTTCGATAGATTTATGCACCATCGAGACTAAATTTCAAAACAGTGCGCTCTGCCTTATGATATTTAGTGAATATTGTCTTGACAATTTTATCCGAGTTTGGATCGCGACTGTTCGCTGAATAATCAATGGTTCGATGACCTTCCTTGGAATTAATTTTTATTTTATTAACGAAACTCACTGTCCCGTTCTTAGAACTGTTGAAGAAGCGATCGTTGATGAATTCGTTGCTCAAAGGGTTGAATTTTTCCAAAGTGCGATCCAAAGTTACGACCCCGTTGTTTGTGGTGGTAATCAAACGATCGGTAAATATTATTTTCTTCGTAGTTTCATTTGTGAGCTTTGCAATCTGGTCGACGGTTGTAATTCCTTTCACTGTTCTTGAGAGGGTTTTTGTGAAGTTTTTGACTCCGTTTTTTGATAAAGTTTCGCTGGTTACATCGTAGTCCTTCCATTTGTAGGTTTCGCCGTTGGTACTGATGATGATGGCGAAGAAAATAAGTGTGATCTGGAACAGATTGGTAAAAAATGATGCGTTGTTAATTTTTTATTTATTTAGTCAATTAATTTTGTTCAAAAATTTACAGCTGGTATGTATTTGGAACGTCAAAAATAAATAATTTTTTTTTAAGAGGCTTTTTAGGTGATTTGTATGAAAATTTATGAAATAAATTTGCAGAGGAAGATTTTTAATTAATTTAATTTCTCTGCAATTTAAAAAAATTACTTTTTTTTTATTTTTGAAAATTCTTGATGCTTTTACTTTGAAACTAATCAATCGATTTGTACGCCCAAAGAATAACTAATATAAATTTTATTACGATCCGAAGTGAATTGCAGACAAAATTGTCATTACAAGTCGCATTATATCGTGGATATATATGAACTTTTATGCAGAGTAAATTTTTTATTGTTTTTAACCGTTGAAAATTTTTTTTGATTAAATTGAGAAGGAATTATTTATTAATTACCATGAATAATGTTGTTCCAGTCATGACGCCACA